>BQNB010113732.1:0-21882 GCA_026074375.1 Tanacetum coccineum
TAAAAACTTAAACAATTAGTGCTCAAACGCATATAACAGTTGTACGCAATAATAACAGTTGTACGTAAGGAAACTATATAATCCACTACACAAACACACATATCTCAAAACTCAAAACACACACAACATCACACTCCACTCTCTCAAAACTCAATCAGTCCCCACCACCACCAGTCGCCGCCCTACCACCGCCGGATGCCGTATTTTTTTGAGGTATTTTTTTATATTTTAGTAAATCTATATGATTTGGCATGTTTTGAGGATTTATATATTTTGTAGGTGTTGCAAATATTGCCGGAAGTGGGTGTCGTCAGAATCATTGGTTGTATTTAGCGGGACTACTCGCCAGAAAAATTATGCCCGTCATGGATTTCGCCAAAAAATCTGTGGCCCGCCACTTTACTTGCCAGGATTTGTTAGATATAATTATTTAAAGTATTTTATTCTTGTTTCGTTTTTAATTTTATAAAAAATAACATAATTCCATTTTATTTTTAATGTAATTATTCTTTAGTTTTTGATAGATTTATGCCCATAATAATAAGTCATTAACTTTTTTTGCGTTTTCTCAGCCACATCATGCCGATGCCGATTTTGTCTCACCGAAGAGTTACCGTCGCTGCTGTAACATCCAAATGTTTGGTTTATCGATCTATAAAATGTATGCATAGATCCGAGATTTTATAAGTTTATTATAATTGTTATGTTTTTTCGGAATCTATCTTCCCCGAATTTGTGGCTCGCCGGAATCTTTGGACACAGTCTTGCCGGCATTTTTGTTGAACCCGCTGCCTTGTCGGAATCCTCTATGGTTCTCTTGAAAAATTTGTTATTAAATTTTTGGTATAAATTTTATTTGTGTAAATTTGTTTGAATAAATTGTTTTGTTTGCTTATAAGTTTTATTTATGAATTTTGTTACCTAATTTGTTGTAACTTTGTTATTAATTGTTTCTTATAATTTATTGAATTTTTCTTAATAATGTTGTAGTTGGTTGGCATTTAAATTATGTCTATATTTTGTTAGAAGTGTTGTCATTTTGTTGTGTAAACTGCGTTATTTACTCTAATATCTACTCGAATATTTATTGTATTATGTCATAGTCAACTTGAGAATCTTGAATATTGATCGTCAACTTTGAATTTTGGTGTGATATGAATTTAAATTATTTAAAATATTGAATGAGTGAAAAACTTAATTTATCTTAAGAAACTATTGAAAGTATTCAATCAATAAAATACATAGCTGGACGATTGAAAGATATGATAGTAAGTTGACTTTTGTTCATTGAAATGGTAATAAAGTGTGATAAATTTTTATTTATTATGTTTCTATATTTTTTTATTTTTTATTTTGGTATATTTGGTATGATCATTAAGTAGTAAACAATGCATTTATTATGATTGAAACATATATTGTTTTGAAAGTCTTATTTTACTAACAATTTATTTTGATTGAAACATGCGAAAGGTAACTTAATAATGTTACTATAATTCCTCGAGATTTTAATTACACATCGATTACTGTTATTGTATGCTAATGTTGGTGATTTAAATACCATGTACATATTTGTGCAAACAACCTAGAAACTCTATAAACATATTGTTAATTTTGAAAGTTAACAAATACCTTTTCAACCATCATTCATTTACATAACTTTTGGAATAAATTATGTTGATTGACAAGTTCAAATTGTTTCTTAATATACATGGCCCTCTATGTGCATTATAAATGCAACATACATCGTTGCAGCCTCAATCACAAACTCAACTCTCTTCCAAAATCACTAGACATTTTTCACCATTGTAATTAATTGCAGATGATTTCACTAAACGCAAAATATTGCAAATATGACCTATATGTCGTCAAAGATATTATCTTACTTCGTGTTCGAATTCTCATATCATTTATGCAACCCGTGCACAACAAACCTAAGGTTAAAATGTTGTTACTTGTAATGAGTTAAGTTGTTACTACACTGTTTGTAATATTTATTTTTTCATTGTATTTGTATCCTTTGTTATTTTTTCATATGCTCACACTCATGTGTGTCTTTCTGAAAGGTAATCAACGTGATGAGCCATTAAATTATGGTTATAGTGATGTTTTGGTTACACAAAACGTTACACAAAATGCTTAATCGAAATATCAGTATAACTATTTGCCGTTATAAAGCCGAGGGCAAACAATTCCAAATGTGGGTGTCTATTTGCCCGACTCTGTTTTCTCGCATGGCCAGCTTTATGTTGCGTTGTCTAGAGGGATACCACGTGCAACTACCAAAGTATTAGTGAAACCAGAAAAAGAGTTTGGTCAAGAGGGAGTCTACACCTCAAATGTCGTGTACCAAGAAGTTTTACGCGACGAGTAACGTGCGTTGCTAGATTTATCTCATAATAACGATGTAATGTTTTACTTTCATTTTCAATAAATGTTTTTTGATGCATGTTAAGAATTTGCCGTATGTTACAAGTGTTTGCAAGTTCATTTTGATATTTGCACGTTATATTTTGAACTTTACATGAAACATTTACCACAATATCGTATATCGTTAATTATCTACCGCTAGGAATTTCCGCCGCTATGCGCGGGTACTCGCCTAGTAAACTATAAAGCCCCTATAGTACTTTTTACAATCTTTTAGGGTCCGTTTGGTTTGTGGGCGAGTTTGGGATTTGGATTCGGATTTAGATTTGGATTTGACACAAGATAATTATTAATGCTTGTACTTTTTTATTAATTTTTAAATAAAAATTATGAGTGTGGTATGTAAGAATGTAGGGCCTACAATGGGTATCATTTTGTGAAACCAGGCATATACATCCGGTATCAATATTCATTAAATTTTTGTAATGATGACTACTTTTTTCATAACAATCTTACTAAACATGCATGAATAGGAATGAGTTGATTCCTTGACTCCAAAAGTCATGTACCAAACGCTTTCTTAACTTTCTTTTGTCTCTTTTTGTATTTTTTGTCAGTTTAATACTTTTGATTTGTTAAATTTTATTATTTATATTTTACACCTTTTTACAATTTTATTATATAAACAAAATTATAAAAATTAAAAAAAGGTACAAATTAAGTTTTTAGGGTCGTTATTATCCTATCTCTTTTAGATTATGACTTCTTATTATTTGTTTTTACAAACCCAACTAATTTTTAATAGATTTATGTGTGTTTTTTTTTCACTTAATGAGTATGTTTGAGAGGAGTCAATTCCTATTATATGCTTGTTTTTCAAAACTTAGACAATACTATGCTTATTTATATATTTTATTCTCATTTTATGCTTGATTATACATTTTATGCTTGTTTTTATATTTTATTCTCCTTCTATGCTTGTGATTTAAATAAAGAACGAGCATTCTAAATACATAAACAACATTAAATATTTTAATATGATTATACTAATCATTATGCTTACTTCATCTTTTTTATCAAAAGTTACATACAAATATGTTAATGATTAACTTATTTACTTTTTTTCATTATTAGTTAATCATTATGTATCTTTATAATTACTTTTATTTTCTTTTTTTATACAATAATTTTTTACTTTTTCTTCTTTTTACTTAATTATTCATTTTAATAGTTGGTTACTTTTTCTCCCTTTGTTCATTTTATAGTTAATACGATGCATATAAGGCTACACAAAAGAAAAGGAAATCATTTTCATTTCATCTTTGAATGATTTTTCTTTGTTAACGTAAAACAATAAAAACAATGAAAATGATGAAAAGTAAAACAATGTTGCCTAGGGCTTTAATATAATGGTAACTATTCACACCTTTTGAGAGTTAGCCTTACTCATGTCTCCGGTCACACCTTGGGGTCCTTACCGAACGTGAGAAACAATCGATTGACTATCCTCACTCTGAATACGTACCATACTTAAACGCTAATTAAAATATAATGTAAAGGTCAAAATTATATAAAACTCTCATTTAACGCTCAAAACAACGCCATTTTGATAGTCATGGGCTCCTGCTTTCGGGCTGGGCTAAAAAACTTGGTCGGACCTCTTTTTTTAACTATACATTTAACACACACACTCATACACAATACACATACACACACATTCTTAAATCTCCCAGAGTATTCTCACACATCCTTATATACTCTCACTCAATCTTTCTACGCTACATCCTGTGTACTTATCTTCTTCATGGTTTTGGGGGGTTTATGTGTCATTTTTTAGTTGATATGATGTTTGTTGGACATGCATCATTTTGGCGATGTGGGGGTTTATGTTTGGGTTTTGAGCCGTTGTGATGTTTGTTAGACATGCATCATTTGGGGGTTCGATTATGGTGTATGTTGATTTGTATGCGTAGATTGTTGATTGGGTTTTCATGTTTTAGCTGTTGATGAGGTATAAGTTTGTGTTTATGGTGTTTATGTTGTTGTTATTTATATAAGAATCTGGCCTTTTTTTGTGGGTTCAGGTACGCAGATACATTCCGTTCCTTTTTTTTCCTTCTTTTATTCTAACTATTACGCTAGCCAATGATGATTCGCTAAGGCTGATACTTTTCTTTTTTTGTTGGCATCTTCTTCTGAATCTTGAGCGGGTATGTTGTTTCATTTTATCTTGGTCTATTGTTGTTTTGAATCAAATGACTTACAATTGTTGACAGACATAAATCATTTCCTCGATGTGTATGGTTGACTTAAAGCACATAAATCATTTCCTCGATTGTATTGGAGCATTGGTGGGGTCTAACAATAGAAATTTGACTTCCACATTGATTCTATCCTACATTCGACACTTTGTTAAGCATGATCCGGCGTAGTTTATGAAAAATATTCAAGCAGACATTAAGAATTCATTAAATGTTGACATTTCTTATAAAAAAGCATGACATGGGAGAAGAAAAACGCTAGAGGCGGTTTATGGAACTTGGGAAAACAATTTTTCCTGAGTTGCGTGCCTATATTGCAGCGTTGGAGACAATAACCTAAATACAGTTGTGAAATGGTTTCATCACCCAAACAACTCATCAAACGCGGTGACATTCAAATATGTATTTTGGGCCTTGGGACCAGCTATCCATGCGTTTCACTTGTGTAGGCCTATTAGTAGCATTGATGGCACATTTTAAAATGGCAATATAAGGGGGAAATGCTTGTTGTCATATCAAAAGACGCTACAATCACATATTACCGATGGCATACACGATAGTTGATGAAGAGACAGTTCATAGTTGGTGTTGGTTTTTTCAACAGTTGAGGTATTATGTTGCACAAGATAGACAACTATGTGTTATCTCAAACAGACACCAGGGAATAATTCATGCACTAAACATATTAGAAGAATGAAAAGAGCCATATGCATATCATCAATTTTTGTTTACGACATGTTAGAAGTAATTTAATGTCAGAATTTAAGACATTAAAAAGGTTATGTTAGGAAATTAGTAGCACCACTCAACAAAGAAAGTTTTTTCGATATAAGAGAGAGATATAAATAATCAACCCAAATGCTTGGCGATATCTAGAGGAAATTGATAAAAGTAAATAGTGTATCGCATTTGATGAGAATTGTCGATGGGGTTCTCTAACAACAAATATATATGAGAGCTTTAATAATGTGTTATGAAGTGCTAGACCATTACCCATTAGAGCTTGTATTCATCTAACATTTAAGTGAACAGTTCAATTGTTCAAAAATCACGGTATGACTGCTTCGAACAACAATACTTATTTTCCACCAAACATATTGAACATATTTCAAAAACTTGATACGTGTGCTCAAGGACATCACATTCAAGAGTTCGACTACAAAAAGACGGTCTACCAAATTGTTACAGCTAGAAAGATAGATGTTCAAGGTGGAAATGTTCAAACTGTTTATTATTATGAACAAAAGTGCACCTATGGTAAGTTACAAACCCACAGATTTCCTTGTTCTCATGCAATTGCAGTTTGTCGACATAGAAGAGATAATCCAATCACTCTTGTGAATGAGATTTACACTACTTCAACATTTAGAAGTCAATATAATTCGGATTTTCAGCCTCTTCCTCA
The DNA here is from genome assembly GCA_026074375.1 of Tanacetum coccineum. NCBI lineage: Eukaryota > Viridiplantae > Streptophyta > Magnoliopsida > Asterales > Asteraceae > Tanacetum > Tanacetum coccineum. The sequence goes on from BQNB010113732.1 coordinate 6,034, forward strand.
TGTTGATTATTGGACAAATCCTAGTTGGAAGATTAAAGCTGATTACTCAAAACTTTCTATTAGTCGTGGTAGAAGACGTGAAAAAAGGATGCAAAATGAGATGGATCAACATTATCGTGAAGAACCAAAGAAGTGTGGTGTATGCCGCCAAAGCGGACATGACAGGAGGAGTTGTTCAACATCCTAAGCTAAAGACATTGCATGTAATTTCTTTATTAATAAATGTAACAATTTACTGTTTTATTGTAATATTAGTTTGATATGATATGTTTTAAAACCAACAAATGATTAGGTTGATGTGTTGTGTAATATTAGTTTCATACTTTCATATGTTGCGGTAGATAAAAATGGAGAAAGTATTTTATTTTCTTGTCTTTTAGTAAACAAGCATAGATTGGGAACACAATCTAAAAACTAGCATAGATTTAGAACACAATCTAAAAACCAACAAATGTTTTACACACTTTTAAAAAACAAGCATATTATATGAAAAAACTCGTTTGGGATAGGGCTTATCAAGGCTTATGGAGGCTTAAGTTTTAAAAATAATTCGACTTATATAATAAGCCTCGTTTGTCGTACAAGCTTGTAAAAGCTTATGAAACTATAAGCCTCGGCCTTTTCACAAGGGCTAAACTTTTTAGACCCGGCTTATAATTCACAAAATTACTTAATTACTCATACAAATAAATATTAGCATATAAAAAAACCCTCTAACTACTCTTTCATAATCCCAATGTAGGTAATCCTAATTGATCATTTATCTTTTCTACAACAAAGATCAGATCATCACCCTCTCGTATGTATAATATATTAATTACATTATTATGTTGTTTATCTATATATTTGATTGTCACATGTTTTGATTACATGTTCTTGCACTTTTTGTAATAAAAAATAAATAAATTATGAGAAGCATGAATGTAAATGTGTTTTTATTTTGATTGTTAGCTTTTGACATGATTTTGGTCATACGACTTAGGATGTAAATGCTAGGATATGTATGTCATGACAAGGTAGAGCAAAGTACAATAACTACTTTATTACTACTATTGTAATTCTTGACAATTATTTTGAATGATTAATAATGTGTTAGTCATGATATATTGAGGTTTTGAAGCCTAATAGCACTATTTTTGATACTATGAGTTTCTTTTTTGAATTATGCATACCTTGAAATAATGTGCTTGATACATGCATATCGTGTCATTAGATGGAATCAAGTAATGCTAAAGCGGAAAAAATGTATTTAGCTTGACGAATCAATCTGTTTTGGATTTGTATGATATGTTAAATGGATACATTATGAGGAATGGTATAAACTCTCTATTTAAATGGAATGAACTCCAACTTGAGTTTGAAGCGGTTTTTCACGTCAAACTAAAAAGCTATAAAGTTTTAAAAAAGTAAGTATTGTGAAATAAAAAAAGACTATAGTCTTTGTATATCTTTAAAGAATGGGGCAACCGAGCTGGGATGGAATGCAGTTACAAAGAAACTCAATTGTTCATATGAGTGGTGGTAAAAAAATTCATAACATTTTAAATGCCTTAGTTTTTGTAAAACTAAATGATGTTGCAATTTCTTTTTTTGAAATGTAATGGTTAGGTATTATATTGTGTATGAAAATAAAAACATTAGAAAAATTTGGAAAAAATAGCCTTCTTTGGAACTTCAAGAGGCATGGTATCAACTATTTGGGGATTCAGTTGCTAATGGGGTCGAATTTGTGTCTTCTTTTATAGATCAATGTACTTTAAATGAGGTTGATCGTGTGAATATTGAGGATGAGGATGATTTATTGACAGGTGACAATGAGTATGTTCTATTGACAGGTGATCATGTGGAAAACTTAGAAGCGCAAAAAGCCACATTCTTTTCAAATTTCATAGATGTGTTTAACAAAGAGAAAGTACCAACAACAAGGCAAAGTGGGGGATCAAAGCAATCTCAAAATGGTGCCAAAATGACTACTAAGCCAATTCAAATGAAGCGTAAAGACAGATAATCAAAAGGAAGTGCATTGTTAAGGGATCTTATAACTCAACAAAATGCTACTCAATAATGTGCTTTAAAAATATCAAACTCAGATGCTTCTTGTGTAAATCAAGTTGATAATGCTAGTGTTAGTGAAGCTGTGAGTGTGATTACTGGCACGGTAAATGAGGGGTTGATGACAAAGGCTGACAAGTTGTGGTGTTTTGCAATGACTTTATTTGAAGATGTCGTGAAAAGAGAATTGTTTCTAAATATGTCGGATGATGATGGTAGGATGGCTTGGCTGAAGTATAAGCATGACGGTGGAAACTAAAGCTCTTATTTGGGTTTTGAAACCTCTAGTATTGTTATAACCCAAAATCACTTTCACTTCACCATTTGAAACAAGAAATAAAGATGAGAAGAATGATAAGAATTTTAGAGAGAGAAACAAGAGAGAGAAAGTAGAGAGAAAATAAGAGATGGTTGAATCTAACAAATGTGTGTGAAAAACAAATGAGACCAACATCCTCTCCACACTTGGAGATGGGTATTTATACTTACACCACATGGGTTTTGTTAGGCCGAATGGTGTTTGACTTAGGCCGGGCTCGGGATTACAATGGACCTTAGTCCAAAACTAGTACAAGATTAGATTACGTTCACGAGCCCATTTATCCTTCTAGCCTATTACAACATAAATGAAATAAAGACTGAGATTTAATATTTATAATGAACGAACTTCATTGTTCGACTCAATATTTTAAGGCTAACAATCTCCCCCGAAGTGAGTTCATTGTGACACTCCTTCATAAGATCAAATGAGATTGCTTTTGTCGTTAAGCTCTTGTGATCTTGGTCTCTGTCTTTGTTGTAGGCTTGTTCCTTCATGCTGTGTGATCTTTGATCTTGAGCCTTTGTCATGGTCTTTTGACTTCGTCTTTAAATCCAAGATCTTTAAATCTTTATCCTTCAGTCTTGATCATCTTTGCCACCTTGCGATCTTGTGTCTTGACCAACATGCTCATACTTTGCATCTTCTTGAAAGCTCTTTAATAATCTCCCCCGAATCTTGGTTTCTGAGGAGTTATCTTTAATATCAAAGTATGCGGAAGTCTTTGTCTTTAATTCTTGAGTTTTCTTGATTCTTGAATCTTGATGCTTATAGTATGTCTTTGGAGTTTGAGCATGAGCATGTGGTAATGAATCCGAATTCAACTGGAATGAGGCTGCAACACCATCGTTTGTACCTGCATTTAAATGTTAGTGATAAACAACAGATATGGACGAATATGGCTTTGCTTTGTCACTTTTGTCGAATATGGTTGCAATAACCACGGTTCCTCGTTAATCAGTATAAATTCTCCCCGTGATCAGATAGAATTCATATGAATCTTCTTGACAGGGTTTCGCAGCTGCACTAGCCATTCTTGTTACTGGATTGTCTTAAAGCAGACAACACGGTAAGAGTGAATCAAATAGTTACAATCTTTCTGATTAAACCGTCAATTCATTTTACTGGAACAAGTTTGATTCACATAGAATCGCACCATCGTTTCTTTCTAGTTGACACAAGTTTGATTCATATAGAATCACGCAAGTCACCTACCAAGAGCTTGTTTGATGTTGTCTCAAACAGGATTTCCATTTTCACGAAGAATACTTAAGTATCACTCGGATGTTCTGGCAAAATTACAAGGATAATGCGTAGGACTCTTGTTAACAGCTTGTGAACTTATTGGTGTTCAACAAGTGTTTGTCATGGAATGTGTCATAATGAGATTTATTTTATTGATCTCTTGGCTCTAGACTCGATTAGTGCATTTTGGTTTTACTACTCGGAGGCTGGAGCAAACTGCCACCTATTCAATATCAACAATCTCGGAGTGAGATGTCAATAGATAACGTGTTTCACTCTGTGACACATAAATAAGTTTCAGTTTAGATAAACACGAATGGGCTTTGAATGGTTGAGCATTGCAACACTAGTTCTATGATGTCGTCTACAATCTCAAAATTCATTATTGTGAAAAACCGATAGATATTTATTGACCCTTTTCTGCCTAAGGTGAAGGTGGAGGCCTTCTTGTTTTTACCTTTATCCATGCACTTATTTTCATCTTCAACCCCTTCAATGCTACAAGACGTCATTACTAACACCTTGTTTGTGATTGTTCATTGTTAGCTCAATACTTAGTCGCATAATTCCCTAAACTCATTCCTCTCCAATCAATACCTAAAGGACTACAATTTCTCGTCTATTGGATAGTCCTTGGTTAGATCCCTCTGGTTCAGGTTGGATCATAGGACGCTACCAAACCTAACCGCTCTATGACTTCATAATCGTCATGAATTAAGATGTTTTGGTATGAGATTGTAACTCATAAAACCATTTCCGAAGAGTATCAAGCTTTGAGTCATTAGATCACTTAATATTTTCAAGATCACATTCTACCCTTATGTTAATACAATTCACTTAGTTTTTGAAATACCTTGGGATTAAAATTTATCATGAAAATTCTGTGAAGAAAACATATTGGCATGAATTATATGAAACTTTAACTTGCTCCCCCTCAATTTTACATATGTTTGACACAAAAAAATGATACCAAGTTGTAAAAATAAGTATAAAATTAAGGTTGTCATTTTTGAGCACACAATATTTTGAAATATTATGATTGACCATTGAAGAATGCTTGAAAAATTTAGCCATCCACAAATCAACTTATAACATACAATCGCATTGATTAGTCCATCATTATTACTGAGTGTTATTAAGTGATTTTTGATAATGTTTTGAATACATAAAAATTGTCATGTTATGATGTATCCAAAATCATTAAAACCTTGTTTTTTGAAAAACTCCCCCTCAAACATTGACTCATTATGAAAATGACACCAAATGTAGAAGAATTGTCGTGTAAAACTTGATGAGGGATGGAGTGTTGAACACGCAATTTTGAAAGATTATGAATCGTCAGTGAGAAATTCTTAAAAAATTATGTTTAACTTTTTGAAAAACCAAATATTAGAAGACTTCTCTTCTAACAACCCTTCACCGCTCCCAAGAACAGAACCCTCACCATTTTCGTTCGGTCCGCTAATGCACAACAGAACCCATACCAGACAACACGTAAAAATAACCATACAAGTAATGACCACATAATAAACACCTTTCGAACTACAATACCGCCCGTGGACGAAGAATAATCACAATTCACGGTACGTAAAAGTTAACGAATACAATAGACATGTCGAAAGATACTTTTATTGTGAAACCATTTAACTGATTATTTAATTATATGTAATTTCTTTTTGAAATTTTATATTATTGATATTAGGAGTATACAAATTATATACATAGTGACCTCAGAATTGTTTAAGTAACGTGAGTGGAAATACTTAATTCCAACTCAAAGTCGTGCAGAAGCTTACTTGTCCTTCATAAGGAACAACATATGGAAACAGCTTAAACTGGACTGTTCATTGTTATGGTCATGATTCCGATTCCTTACCAGTTAATGATTAGAAGTCAAATTGCTTGTCATCAAAACAAAATTCCATGAAGCCTCTTGTTAATGTAGATATCAGTCTTGGTGTCAACAACCAAACCTGCAGTCCTTCCTTTTAGGATTGAAAGATGTACCGCACATAAGTTAGATAGTACTGCACTGACATCAAGATATTATTTCGCATTCAATATTAGTTAGTATATCGTCATTGAACTTTGTGGTTTTACTATGCAACCATAGTTTGCTGAGTTGAATATCTTTCCAGATGAACCCATCTAAGACCAACTGTCCTTGAAATTTAAACCTGTCGGTTTATCAACCTAAGACAAATTTAGGAGTCATTGTTTTCTCATGCACAACGAAAGTCTTTTTGATTAAAAACCTATATCCTTTTGGGATCCGTCTTTCTGGTTTCTTTGCAAAACTTGTTTGCTCTACGGGTTTGTTTTTGTTCGTTGTCTTATTGGATGGAACCTTAGCACGTGAGTTGACTTCATTCAGGAATTTTGTTACACAATAATCATGATTTGCATTAAAGACACATTTCTGACATGTCGAGCAAACAAAATGTTTGGAGTTAGAAAAATTTCCTAGAATTCCTAGAGTGTTCTACTATGGGCACAGTCTTTGTCATTACGTAACTAGTCTTAGATGCAAGGCCAAATTCCTAGACTTTTTGTTATTTAACCTAGTTTTGGTTTGCTATCAATAGCTGAAGCTTTGTGATATAGCAGAGACATCACACAAAGTTCTAAATTCCCCTACTGCTTCTTGCGTTTTTTCTTAGCTTCCTCTAGGTAGTGATTATGAACCATGTCATTTGAGCTATACCTAGATGAGCTAGGTGCAATCATATGATGAGGTTTTGCAAAGGCAACTTCTCTTTCCTTAGGCAAATAATGTGTAGTAACTAGTTTTGACAAATCGTTATTGACATCAACTTGGGAGGCAAACCGTGGCTTTGAAATTCTAGGTCGTTCAGACTTAAACGCAGTCGGTTTGTTCTAACACTGATTGGTTTTCAAATGGTGTAAAACCGGTTTCCCTAAGATTGATGATTTTGCAAACTTAGTATTCATACTATTTCATGTTAATTTTCTTAACTCGTTTTTAATGCTGTAATTGCAAATCCTTTTTCCTGAAGTTGAGTTTTGAACTCAGCATTTTGAGCAATCAAAGTAGTTGTGTGTTCTATAGTCTTAGCTTTCTTTGTCTTGCGATGAATAAGACAGTTCTTTTAATGCCTTTTCAAAGTGTCTTGTTTCCTTAAGGTAATTAGCCATTTATGTTCCAATTCGATGTTATTGTTTCAATTACATCTATGTCATGTTTAACCGTGGCTTCATATACTGTTTACATTTCAAAAATTGACCATAGTTGCCCTTCTTTTAAAGCTGATTTTGATATTTAAGTCAAGATATAACACAATGTGCTTCCTTCTTAAAAAATCTTTTGAAATTGGGCAACGGTCTTTTTAAGATAAATATTTTTAGACTCAAGAGATTGATTTAAGAGTTCAGTTGTTTGGTTATAAATTAATTTAGCAGGTAAAGGACATGTGTCATGACATTATTCAACATTCTGGTCAACCTCTCCTTCATTATTGAATTCAGGATGCTCAGTATGCTGTTGTACTGTAGTAAAGACATTGATTTCAGCGATCGTTTTTACTTAGCCATTAGCTCTCTTGTAATGGGTCTTTATATCTGCATCATCCAGCATGTGCATCAATTCCCTTGATCTGCGCTTTATTCATGCCTCTTTGATTATGTCCTACTACTTTCTGTGTCAACCAAACTAGCATCCAATGCTTTACTTGTATTAACTTTTTCTTCTGTTGTCTGCATTTGTCTTTCATTCACCCTGTTGTCATACTCTCGTTTATGCTGTTCTCTTTCAACAATTGACTTCTAACAGATTCCATGTGTTGATCAATGTATCACGGAATTCTGAATCTCGAGTTGAGTGTATTGTAGAAATTAGTTGCGTGTCATTACAACATATTTATCATCCAAATAAATCCGTGACTTGATGAACATCTAAAACTGTATCTCGAGTACTTTAAAGGCAGCCATGGATCCAATCTCTTGAAACTCTTCATTGTCAAGTTGCTTTTCTAGTTGATCCATGTTTAGGAACATTGTGCCTGTGAAAGTCTCTACATCTTGACCAAAGAGTGTCGCAAATGCACGTTTGAATCCAGACTCGGTTCGAGTTCCTTTTAAGTCGTTGTTTGAAAGAAGCTTGAGGTGTGAATGAAGTCATCGAAAAGATACCATGCAACTTTCTTTTGCATTGTCTTGAAATTGGTTTATGCATTGTTGTACTTCGAATTAGAACACGAAAATAAAGTATCTTTCGTTATGGTTTATTCATTATCCATGAAGTTAGAAGTGAAAATGATATGTAGAACTTAATCTGTAAAGATGATTGTTGTTAGTGGATGAAATCATTAACGTTCACATGGGGGAAATTAAAGGGGATATTTAGAATTTTTAGGGGGAAATTGGAGAATGTTTAGGCTTTAGGTTAGTAAGAGGTATGGATAAGGCATGTGATATTTATTAGTGGATGAATTACGAGAACATATAAGTTAAAAGTCTAAAAACCAATGTTGCTAGTCACCGAACAATCCGCAAACCAGTAAATGATTATAGTTACAAACTTTCTTCAATCACATATCGGTCACCACATTAGTATATCACGTCTCAGCACATTAGCTAATCGATATCTCAAATACTTCATCTTCCTTCATCTTCATAAAAATGTAGCACATTGGCTATTATGGTCATCACATATATTTTTTTATGTTTTTTCCGATGACTTATTCTCTTTTTTTCCTCCTTTTTCACTTTTTTTCATACATCACATCTTCCACACACTTCGCATAAACATACACCACAAAAATACAAAACATAAAGGTGATCAATCTTTATCTTTGTCGAAATCGCACACACAAATGGCGAAGTGTGGCATAACTACCAATCATCAAAAACAATCCAACATAACAAGCAACTAGCAACCCATCATTTAGACTTTGACAAGGGTTAGGCTAATGTTTAAAGTTAAATATTTTTTTTTACTTTAGTGGATGTAACAAAACGAAAAGATTGGCTCTGAAGGTGTTATAAGGGTATCTAGCACTAAAAGTGAGTTCTAAAAAAGGGTTAATATGAGTGGTTAGCTAATCAGTGTAACTAGCAAAAAATAAAGATGAAAACAAAAAAAGGCTATTTTAGGTTAAATCCTAAGGTTGCCTCTCTATCACCCATATACACTTATATCACACAAGTGTGATCTCACTGCGGCATTCGTAATAATTTACAAGCACAAGTTCTAGAATAAATAAAATCACCGGCACATTCATACCAAAAAGATCAAGCAGAAAAGCTGTATGCTATATGAAATAGGCTCAAATCCTCACAATTTAGTGGAAAGGGCTATAATATGTGCTAGCAAATGTTATCGATCCCAGAATGGATTGCAATATTAACCAGGACACATATTTTTCTAAATTTACCGTATTTTACCAGTGGATTGATCCGGTTATTCTAATATATTATCCTAAAAGCGTGAAAATAACTAGATCATAAGGGCAAGCAAGTATACAAAAATTTTAAATTCGCCCAAAAATATGAAAATTTAAAAATCAGTCTCGTTTTCCCTATTTATTCCCCCACACTTAAGTTACGCATTGCCCTCAATGCTACAAAACAAATCAAAGCATAAATAGGGAAATAAGAGTAAGAGAAAACCAGACTTTCGGGCATGAGAAATCGCGATCGATCTCCTTATGATAAATGCTAGCATAAGCGTGTGAGATCAATCGATTTTGCCTCCAAGTATCCTCCTCAATTACCTGCTGCAATTTATTCAAACAAAGCAAACAAAACAAATGAAATGCAAGCAATAATATATATTAAACATTACAAGCATGTAACACCCCCACACTTGATATTTGACAAGTTGAAAAGCAACTTTCTTAAAGGGTATACATATTTATTCAAAAACATAAATTAAAACAAACAAATAATTAAAAGCTCGGGTTGCCTCCCGAGAAGCGCTTAATTTATTTCTGAGTCATTAGCTAGACTCTTCCCCTGGATTTATGATTCTTTGATGACACGGTTCAAATGAGGAGTTTCAGTCGGGTGCCAGAGATAGTGATAAAATTCTTTATTGTGAGGTATCTCTTTTCCATTCAACTTCCACTATTTGTTAGGTTCCTTTGGCATACCCTTGTCATCTTTCTTAATTTCCTTCTTTGTCATCCTTCCAGTTCCAACAGCATCAATTGATTTTAACTCATTATCACCAACATGATTCAGCAATACATCGTCTGCAAACATCTTCGCATTCGTGTATAGGATATACACGACGCATTCCTTGAGAAAAGGCGATACGGTAGGTGAGTTAGACATGATTGGATTCTGGTTTGGCATGATTGGAATATGCTTGAACGCATCCTCCTTGATAGCTTTGACATCACCCTTATCATTCTCGTTTTGGATCAAGGGTTGTTTGTAGATAATTTCATGTCTCAGTTTGGAATTTATAGTACGAGGAAGGGATTCGGTACGTTGGGTTTTCTCGCTTAGAGACTCAATTGTCTCTCTATGTTTTGGATTATGGCTTGGCGGTTCCTTAATCCTTGATTGAAATGACGTTCCAATTCAACCACCTGGTTCTTCATTCATTCATTCGCTTCCGTCTGCTGAGCCATCCACTCTTTCATCATCTCCTCCGTTGAGGCTTTGGATAATTCAAAATATCGTGATGGTTGTGGCATTTTATTTGGTGGTCGGGATTGAGGATAGTGATGGTTTTGGTTTTGGTTTTGGTTTTGGTACGGATTTATGGTATTTCAGTCGTGATATCCTTTGTGATATCTTTGGACATAATTCGCTTCTTGAGGATCACACATCGGCGTGTCATCTTTCATGTAGATCTGTGAAGCGTGGTTGTCTCTATGACTGTCTCGTATCTCTTTGAGCTCTTTCCTAATTTTCAGGAATTCAGAATCGATTTTTATAGAGAGAGCCTCGAATTTTCAACAATATTTCATGACCAGAATTGATGTTGCTTCCACCGGTGAAAACAACAGTTTTTGGTTTGGGGCTATTTTGGAATTCACCAGATAAATCGCGTTTGAGAAGGACTTTATCCTCAAGGATTTTGAAAGCTTCATTGGGAGTTTTGTATAGGAAGATTCATCCGACGTCGAGAATTCCTTGTATTGGATCATCCAAACCATGATAGAATATTTGAATTATCGCTCCTTTGGTCAAACCATGTCCGTAACAAGTGCGAAGCATTTCTTTGATTCAGGGCCAAGCGTCAACAAGAGTTTTGTGACCGAGTTGGTGAAAGCTATGAATTTCATTTAGGAGACGTTTAAACTTTGCGGGAGAAAAGTATTAGCTTATAAAAGCCTCTCTCAAATCATTCCACGAAGTAATAACTCCATTAAGTTCGTTCAACCAAGTCTTAGCTTCTCCGGACAACGAGAAAGGAAAAGTCCTCAACATAACCGCTTCCTCTTGATTTTTACCATATTGGAAAAGGTTACTAATCTTAAAAAATCGGCTATGTGTCAATGAGGTTCGTATCGGATTCGCCCATCAAATTGATTATCCCGAATCATTCACATGTGGGTACCCTTGATATGGAAGTTATTTGGAATGGGGAGTTGAACAATAGCGGAACTAGGTGTTGGAGCAACGGTCCTAGTGTTTGACCACATGGGTTGTTAATTAGGATCAATGACGATTACGGTAGGGAATCGAGTGGAGTTTCGAATTTCTCCATCAATATTTTGATTTTGGATTTTACAGATAAAACTTCCTTGATGAACGGTTGTTTGACATGAGGGTCTAGCGATTCGATTTCAAGGGGTACGTATGGTGTCTATTTGGACTTAGTCCTCTTTTTGATTTTACGTCGAGGTGTTTGCCCCAAGAACGTGGGCTTATATAAACTCGAAGCAATTTACAAAAAGTCATAAAAAATTAGAACAAAAATCTTTTTGTTTTTTTATATGACGTAATAAGAAAAATAAACTCGACTACTATAAGAAAAATATTACTAGTATGTTTATATATTACTACAAGAGAAATAAACTAGTTACGACTTAAACTAATTTTTTTTCTAATAGACTTTTTAACACAAACAAATTATTATATAAAACGAAGACGACTTTAGAAACCTTTTTTAACTCGACTAACTAACTAGCTATTTTTTTACTAAAGACAGTTTTATAAAAACTATTTTCTAACAAATTAAGAAATGATAAAAAAACAAAAACAAAAACGAAACCACGAACGAATATTATTCTAAATCAATAAAACCGGACGGTTTGAATGACTTCGGGTTCTAACCACAGGGTTTGGGATCAAAGCGGGCGGATAAAAATACGAAATTGGCACAAAAGGTTACAACGGGGCGGTTGGGTGGTGTTTGGTTCGGGATTTAGGCAATTGGACAAAAAACGGGTAATTGGTTCTTTCCTCAAAGAACGGTTGTTCATACAAGTCAAAAACACAATTAGGAACGGTTTTGAGTAAGGCTCGAATTGAGATATAAAGGTAAAATGAGTTTTTTAAAGAAAATTTTACAAAATTTGATCAGAAAAATCAAACCGGCCGGCTGGTTGAATTTTTTTGGTCGACGAGGGGAGCAGTCGGGCGGCTGGATCCTTCTGAATGGTTTTGGGTGATTTTTTCGCAAGCCAAATTAAGCACAAATTAAATAAAATGAAATACACATATTCAAAACACATAAAAACACAAACAAATCATCGGCATCGGCGCCAAAAACTTGATGCTTAGTAGCGGGAGCAAGTTTTACATTTATATTCATGACTAATTAATCTACCAAAAATGCATACGAGCAAGTATACTCGTCCATTCATATTAAAGTTGGGTAAGTCGAGTTCGTTCCACGGGACTTGTGAATAATCATTACATAGCAGCGAAATAAGCAAATAGATTGTCACGATCCCTATCGCTTCTAACACATCATACTAAATTCATTCATGATAAAAATAATACTTGTGCTAAAAATCCATTTCATTGATATGAGAGTTTGATTTTTTGGTTAAAACAAGATTGTATGACTCACAAAACCTCTTAATATGGATTTGATCCATGGTGTATTTCACAAACCACATATTTCATAGATTGATGATGAACCCTCTCGACCTATGAACACCATAAGCCATTTTTAACTCCATTTGCTATAAAATAATGTGTATGTCAAGTTATTAAAACGAGTCCTTTCGGCCTATACTCAAATTTAAATCAATAACAAGCCTTTTTAATATGTTAATTTGACGGATTTCAAACATCAAAAACTTACTAATTCGTGTACTAATTTTGGGAGAATGAAACATAACTGAAAATCCTTTCGGCCCATAAATCCGGCTGAGTTCCATCAACACATCAATTAAACAAGTTTATTATTTAAACAAATCATAAGACAACACATGGAATCATGCATACAATTATAACCAAACTTTCATAATCAAATCAACATCATTTTTGAACAAATATAACAAAATTACTCCATACTCATTTCAATACTCATAAAACACAATTCGATCATATCATTCATAACATAAAAGTAAGATAACTTCTGCAAATTTGATGAGGTGTCATTTTATACAATATTTCGAGGTCATTTAACCCCCTAAATCATGCAAATATGCATAGATTATGTGCTTAATCATTTGTTTTCAAGTTTTTAGCACTTGGATGATATTTGGAGGAAATACACGTGACTTGGGCTCATTTGGAGAAGAAACGGACAAGATTATAGCTCTACACCAAATATCTTGAAGAACCACGCATACAAAGCGTGGAGACGGCATCACAAGTATAAAGCAACGGCGTCGTGATTTTCAAAGTGATGGCGTCGAGGATTTTATGACGGCGTCAGAACGTAGCCGCCTTAAAGTGGATCTAGAATCATCAATGTTGCGACGGCGTCATGGCTTCAACGCGACGCCGTCGCGTTATTTTTCCGATATATACAAAACTGATTTTAGGGTTTTAAGTGTGTAACTTTATATAACTTTTGTGACACAAACCCTAATCATTCTAGCAGCTATATAAAGTTATCTTTAATTATTCAATGTTTTAATCAAGTAAGATTGTTTATCTTTAATCATTCAATATGTCTATGTGTTGTTTGATTGATTTATGTTCTTGCTTTCTTTATAACATGTTAGGCTAAACCCTCCTTTGTATTTACTTATGATTGTATGAAACTTAGATTGTAGATCCTTTTAATGTTGCTTCTTGTGATGGATGTGCGCATTAGGCTTTAGAAAACTAGCCATAAGATATTAAATTGGCATAGACGTCTAGGGAAACGCGAGTGTATAGAAAGGATACCATCTGGTAACAATCTTCATACTACCTTACCCCCAATATGGTTGATCCCTCTTAAGATATTTCAATTGCATTTAATATACTCTTAGGGGCCTTGTAATAGTCTTTATACTACCTTACTTGTTGTTGCCTTAACGAAATATTAAATAGACGGTGGGTTTGTGTAATTCGTTCATGACTTAAGAAATACTTACACAGATCATCACAAGTGTGACAAAGCAACAAGATTAGGAGAACCAATCTAAGGAGTAGTACATGATTAAGTAAATACATATTTTTATCATAAAGTTATCACCAGTAGTTTAGATTATATTTAGTTTCAATTAGTTAAACAAACCAACCTCTTAAACCATGATTTTACCTGCTTTCTATAAAATAAAAATACAAAAAGAATCTTTACTCAACACTGTAGACCTCTGTTAGATCGTGATCATGCCTTCCCAACCTATTCCCCTAAAGAACGATAACAACCTCGAGTCTTGCCTGTACTACACTGCAACGATTAGGTACACTGATTAGGGAGTTGTAAAACTTCGTGTTGAAGTCTTTACAAGATCCGAACATCAAACCCTTATTTGTAAGTCTTTATTTTCTTAATCTTTTTGTACTTTTGTGTTCATTATCATGCATATACATTAGTTGTACAAACATTTTTCTAAAAATCTAAGATTTAAAATTATAAAAATCATAAAAGGTATATGTTTGGTTCCAATAGGTTAAAAAGAAAACATAAAAAAAAGTATCATTGTTTTATGGTGGTCATTTTAATATATTAGAAGTATATTTCGAGTTGGTGATTTTTCTTATTTCGACTTTTAGCTTATTAATAAGCACTCGAAGTGCTTATTATAGCTTATTTGGGCTTACTATAGTTCGACATAAAAGAGAAACAAAAGGGATAGCATTTTGGCTTATTTCAAACTTTCGGCTTAAATTCCTAGCTTATTCCGTAGCTTATTTTTGAAACTAAAAAGGGTTTTAAGCTTATTAGCTTATTTGTCGCTTAATGGGCTTATTGCAAGTGTATAAGTTATCATTAAAAATGGTTTTTTTGGCTAGTTAGGCTAATCGGCCCGACAAGGCCCAATGATATTTCGGATTATTTTTGTAAGCTTAATCTTCGGCTTATTTTTGAGATAACGAAACACACCAAAGTGCTTATTTGCTTATCGTGAGCTTATTGGGCTTGTTGGGTCTTTCGGCCCAAAGCAACTAATAAGCCGACGCGTATTTTGACACCTTGTATTTTGGCTTATTTTCGTATAGCTTATATTGGGCTTATTTTCTCAAAAACTTAAGATACTTGTAGCTCATAGCTTATTTGAAAACTTATTGAACTTATTTTGATAAATTTTTACACTAAAAATGGGTGTTGGGTACTTATTGACCTTTATGGACCGAATAGCCCGTTATGGGCCCAATGGGTCTCGGCTTATGGCTTAATAAGCCAATCGGCTTATTTACGAGCTTATTTATATTTCTTATTTGACTTATTTCGTCTCGATATATTTGGAAATGTCGATTTTGGATTATTATGGCTTATATTAGTTCGACTTATTTTGGATTTACTCATATTTTGGCATTATTGCTTATTTGAATTTTTGGCATATTTAGTTTCGGCTTATTATTGCGGGTTTACTTCGACTTATTTAAAATAAGCTTAATAATGGACTAGTAACGGACTAAAACATGTAACTTGTAAATGGGCTAAACTAACCACTACTAAATGGGTAATCATTCGGACTAAACTTGGACTACACGCTTGTGGACTATTAATGGGCTATAAGGCCCAATGACTAATGGGTATAACAACAGACTTTGTAAAACGAAAATATTGAATGAACGTACAAAGTCGAATTGATATTTTAAGTAAACTGTAAGAGCATGTTGATTGAAACATAAAAACAAACGATTTTGAAATTTGTAATTGACGAAAGTGGTTTATAGTGGGAAAAGTTGTTTTATTAAAG
>BQNB010113733.1:0-21881 GCA_026074375.1 Tanacetum coccineum
GTGTTGCAACCACAGTCCTTATGGTGATAAATGTATAATGGAGTTGGCAGAATTGGCCCTTCATGTTGTATATTATTATTGCATGGATCGTCCTTTGTGGTGTAACAGACTTAACAGTTAAGTTGTTTGGGCTTAACGTTAGTCAAGTGGTTTTGGGCCTTTGTTTAAACTTTGGGATTAGGATTGGGCCGAGTATAGTATAAAAGGGTATTGGGCCCATTTCTTTGTAGTAGTCTTCATATAGTACGTTAATGGGCTGACCCGACCCATTAGATGGGTACGGGTGGGCCCATTAAGTATTTCTTTGATATTGGCTACGGCTTTGACTTTGACTTTGTCGGAGTTGACTTTTTGGTTGACTTTGACTTTGACTCTTTGGCTTTTTTACGCTCCTTCCGTTCTCGTGCTCAGTTTTGTCGTTTTGGCTTCATTTTTTTTGTCCTTTTCTTAGATATCCATTACCTACACAATACAAATGCAAAACATACAAATACAATGTATTTTTAGGTACATCTTTTGTCATTTAGGCTCGTTTTTAAAGGTAAAAGGTATGTGTATTTAAGCACATACCAAAATCCTCCATACTAAACTATTGTCGTGTCCTCACGCAATGCTATAAGTAAACACTTAAGAAAACTAAGAATCTCAATCCCCCTCGACTTATCACCTCGAAAAGTAGCTAAGTGTTCATCAAGGGGAATTAAAGAATCAAAAGTTTAGAAAATCCCCGTTTTTACCATTCTTAAATATTTACTTGTATTTTTCCTTTTTTTCTCATTTTTTGTATTTTTCTTTTTAAGCAACTAACTAACATATTTTACTTTCGTTATTTTTATAACTTTTAGGGTCATAGAACAAGACGTATTTCAATCCTAAAATGCCCCAAAAATGATAAATTCATCGTTCTCGACTTTTTACTTATTCCAAACCAAGCTTAAAACAAAATCACCATTAAATACAAGTAAAGATGCTAACACTACTCATATTTGTAACTTGTGAACTTTTTACTCCCGACAATTATTATATCTTAAGTGAATGTGCCATTTCGAATTTCAACCATGGATCAACGTTTTGCAAAATTTCTATGCTTCACGTTCCACCCGAGAATAATGAGTTTGAAAGCAAGATCATCCCATGTAGCGACTTTCGTCTCGGCACATCCCAACCTTGAACTAAACATCGTCCTCGATGTTTCAAAAGGGTACCTACGTAAATCTAAGGCCATTTATGGAGTGTGCCAAAAGATAAAACGTTAGTCGATTAGATTAGGATATTGGATTCCCAAAATAAAGCTGGGGATGTGAAACTCTTTATAAAAATACAAGCATGAGAGTTCTTCACAATCCGGGCAATCCTGGACAATTAACAACACAAGCACGAAATACGGGTGATGAAAAAGGCGAGCCTCCACACAACAAGAAAACACTTATTCATTTTTACACAATACTACGATAAGCATGGGGTGCCTCCCACGAAGCGCTTGTTTAAGGTCGCTATGCTTGACCCGTCACCTGAATTTATTGGACATTGGGGAAAGTCTGGAGATCTGGGACTACCAATTGTGGTACGTCCCCTCAAAAGTAGTGTTTAATACGATGACCATTCACTTTGAAATTTGGCCTGGAATTTTGAGATAACTCGACTGTGCCATACGGGAAAACTTGTGTGATAGTGAAAGGTCCTGACCAGCGGGTTTTGAGCTTTCCTGAGAAAATCTTTAATCTAGAGTTAAAGAGGAGGACTCGATCACCCACATTGAATAATCCTCTTTGTCTTTTCTTTATAGATCAAAGAGTTCTCATAAGCTTCATCACGGAGCTCATTAAGTTCATTCAGTTGAACTCTTCAAACCACGATTGGATACCTCAACTTGTCCACTTGTTTGTGGATGATACGCGGTGGAGAGACGATGAGTGACTCCGTATTTAAGCATGACCTTTGCAAATTGGTCATTGCAAAAATGGGTTCCGCGATCACTTATGATTGCACGAGGGGCACCGAATCTGGCGAAGAGAGATTTAAGAAATTTACAAACAACTCGGGCGTCATTGGTGGGGAGCGCTTTTGCTTCAACCCATTTTGATAAATAATCAACGGCCACGAGTATATGGGAATGGGCCCATGAAGTCGATGCCCCACACGTCAAAGATCTCGCACACTTGAATTGCATTTTGAGGCATTTCATCACGTTGCGAGATTTTGCCTTGATTGTGGCATCCTCATCACTTTGTGAAATTTTTCCTGACGCTGCAATGAGTTGCAGTTTTTAACCAACTCATTGGCACTGTAGATTGTGGCCAAAAAAGAATCCGGGAATCGAATACTTTTCTTGCTGTGTTTTTAGCACCGTAATGTCCACCAGTGGGACCATCGGGCAAGCCATGAGGATAGTCATGGGCTGCTTTGCCAAAAACACAACGTCGAATAACTGAATCCGCACATATTTAAAACAGAAAGGGATCTTCCCAGAAATAATGTTCTCACATCTTTGAAGAATTTTCATTTCTGCTGGGTTGACATCCTCTTTGATACACGAAATTTCCCGCGATGGTAGTTGCGATGTACCAGCAAACCATGGGGTACAGAATCAGAGCAGCAATCGAACTAGAGTTCCAGAGGAATTTTTTCATTTTATCTCTTTTGGATCGAGCTCATTCTTGTAGGATTCTCTAAACCGTGATAATATCAGCCCTATGTTCTCAGTCATCCTTTGTGTCAACTACATCAAAGTCAAACTCTTGAAGGAGCAGTATCCCATCGAAGCACTCTCATCTCGCCTTAGAATCTGTTTCGTTTGGCAAAGAGATAGCTTGAGAGGCGGAATGATCCGTTATACACAGTGCATTTTGGTCATGACAAGGTAGAATCGAATTTTTCGAATACGTACACCACGGCTAACATTTCTTTCGTCTGTCGTGTTGTAACTGATTCCGCCTCATTCAAGTTTTACTTGCATAATGTAATGAGGCCTGGAAATGTTCTCATGACGTTGCCCCAAGACATGCACCTAAGGCGAAATCCGCTTGGCATCGCACTAATTTCAAAATGGTTATTCCAGTCTGGAGCAATCAGGATTGGAGCCTCGGTTAGATTCTTTTTGAGAGTGTTAAATGCTTCAATACACTCTTTGGAGAAATAAAACGGAGTCTCTTTTTCGAGCAAATGGGTCATGGGACGGGCTATTTTTGAGAAATTCTGGATGAATCTTCTATAAAACCCAGCATGCCCAAGAAAACTACGGATTCCTTTTACAGTAGTCGGGTGAGGGAGTTTTGCGATAACGTCAATCTTAGCTCGATCGACCTCAATTCCCGACTTGGAGATTTTATGTCCAAGAACAATGCCTTCCTTAACCATGAAATGGCTTTTCTCCCAGTTTAGAGCTAAATTGGTGTCTTCACACCGCTTAAGCATCTTTTCCAAATGGGTTAGGCATGTAGAGAAAGAACTTCCAAAAACCGAAAAGTCATCCATAAACACTTCCATCGTTTTTTCGATCATGTCGTGGAAGATTGCCGTCATACATCTCTGGAATGTGCCTGGTGCATTGCAGAGGCCAAAGGGCATGCGTCGGTAGGCAAAGGTTCCGTATGGGCAAGTAAATGTTGTCTTTTCCTGATCATTTGGGTCGATGGGTATTTGAAAATAACCTGAGAAACCATCGAGAAAACAATAGTATTCGTTTCCCGCAAGCCTCAATCAAGCATTTGGTCCCCATGAATGGGTAGTGGAAAATGGTCCTTTAGGTGGCATTTCATTCACGTTCGTAGTCCAATACATACCCGCCATCTGCGTAACTAATTCGAGTTGGGTATCAACTCATTTTGCTCATTCCTCAACCTACGTAAAACCACCGTTTCTTTGGTACAACAGTGTTACCAGGAGCTTCACCCCTGGTACTATCTTAGATAGGGTAAATTAAAATCCACCAGCGTCCAAGAATTATTTATCAACTTCTTTTTTATGACATCGTTAGATATTTGTGTTACCCGTCTCTGATGTTGGACCGCGGGTGGTGTAGTCCTCTTCCATTAGAATTTTGTGAGTACAAAGTCCGGGTTAACACCTTGATCATCGGAGAGTTTCCAAGCGATGGCCTACGACTTGTGGGACTGCAACACCTTTATGAGAAGCGCTTACTCCCCGATCACTCAAAAATCTTTAGGCATGATGACTGAGTAACTTGTTGACACCTCCTAAAATGCATATTCTAAGGTGGGGAGGTAAGTCCCTTGATGCACGACCGATCGGGAGTTCGATCAATTGATGTTTCATTGGTTTTGGCTTCACAAATCTTAAGTTCTTTTCTAACCTCAGGAAAATAATTTGCATGGTTGGGAAGTGGTGATAAGGGCTCACTATTTAGGATAGCTTCAAGAAGGAGAATGTCCTTCTCGAGATCACATTCGTCCGGCATCAATATTCCTGACTTAACGAAGTAATCAGAAAGTTCAGCCTCGATTCTCAAGAATGAATCACTAAGAAGCTACCCTTGAATGGAGTGAGGGTAGGAGAAGTGGGATCGAACAATCGGCGTGTCAAAGTAAAGGAGTGGAATTTCCATTGCTAAATACTATTCGAGAAACCTAAAATCTCTGAGATACTCCTCACACACTATATCGTTAAAGTCGAACCTTGTGGAACTGATTCCTGGCATTGTAGGAGAAATTTTCGTATCACCTACTTTGAAATCACGATTGGTCCATCATGTCTTAAGTCATTTCTTCACCGTGTACATCAATCAAGCTCTTTGCCGTTTCTTAAAAATGGTCTTCCTATAATCAACAGGGACTCTAAAATTCAGGGTCGGCATCATAGTCCAACTACCACAAAATCGGCTTAAAGTAGAAAGTTCCAACCTTCACAAAAACATCCTCGGCTATGCCGGTGGGAGTGAGATTTGATCGTATTCGGCTAATTCGAGTACCATCCTAGTTTTGGTAGTCCTTGGCGATTAGCTTTTTCAAAAACGGAGAGTGGCATGAGATTGATGCTTGCACCGAGATCGGCCGCGGCTAAGCATTCATCTAACTCTGGAAAATCACACGGTATCAAAAATCTACCGGGGTCTCCTAATTTCTCAGGAAACGTCTTTAGGATGACTGCCGAGCAATTTTCATTAACGGGTTTTGGTTTAATTCCGAAATCTGTCTTTGTAGTTCAAAAGCTTCTGAACTTCGAGCAAACTTAGGCATGTGTAGGAGAGCATCCGCGAAGCTCAGCTCGAAGTGGAGATTCCGAAAAATTTCCATAAATTTCAAAGCTAAAAAGTGTCGTCCTTGTTCGCGATTTTCTCCTTGTTTACCCAATATCATATGGCAAGTCGTTTTGGTTCTAGGCATGACAACTGGTTCATCAACTTGGATTACCGGAGGTTGGACGTCTTTGGTGATTCCGTTAGGAAGCACCGTGTCCTTTGTTACCTCGGTTTCAACTTCCACCACCGGAGGTGGAATTTGAGGTCCATCATATGAAACACCGCTTCTGGTGGTGATTGCTTTCAATTCACCCTTTGGGTTAAGCAAAACGGTGTTGCTAGAAGAGAACCCGAACTTGGAAGTAAAGCTTGGTTGGAATTACGATTTTAGTGAGACAATTCGGTTATGTGACATTTGTTTTGCATGTTGGCATAACCGCATCATTAGCCTACGTATTTTTCAAATCAGTTTTTGACAAGCCACAAATTCACACCCGAAGCTTGATGAGCTTTCGGGTAAGCTGGGTGTTATTAACCGGGGTTGATACATTGGGCTTGTTGTTGAACCTTTGGGTCGTTGGATTTGACCCCTGGTTGTAACGCATTCCACGTTTTGGTATTTGGTTCCCAAATCGATTTCCTGATTGTTGGCTTGGCTGTTGTGTTTTTGCATGGGCGGAAAACCGGTGTCTGAATTGGTTTTGCCATCGGTGGCCGGACGGTAACCAAAATTTTCCTTGGTTGAAATTTACATGCGGGCTGCTTGCGAGACGTATTCTTGGATGTATCTCGGTAATGTGTTGCAATCGTTAGCCGGACAAATCGATATGATGGGCACCACCGCAAGTAAGCACAACTTAGCTCAACCGCTTTACAGGACTGGAATTGAACTGGAGATGTCCTGCTTTGTCGAGAAGTAGAGCTCTAACCATATCTTTCAATTCAGCAACATCGGGAGATAACACGAGGTGGAAGCGTTCGTATTACTTAGCAACATTGGCTTGCTTCAGGAGTACTAACTTTGGACTTGCTTTCGATGATGCTTGAGCAATCAGCGGGCCTTTTGTCCAAAAAGTTACCACCTCGGCGGAGTTTCAAGAGGTCTGATCATTTACATTTAAAGCATTGTAAAATGTATCAAGTTGGTGAAGCTCCTGAAATCCATGATGTGGACAAATGCTCGGAGAAGATTCTTTGAATCGATCCCAGCCGCACTAAACGACTCATCAAATCTTTGTTTTGTAATGTAATTTCGTTCCTAATATTTGTCGTTTTAAGAAGGTGGGCAAAAATTGATTTTATGAAGTTTAGCAACAAGGTCATCCCATTCTGAATTGACCGAGAGGTTCTTTTTCAGAGCCATATCCGGGGGGCTGCCCCTCGAGAGAGAAAGGAAAAAGCCATCAACTAATTGATGTGGTCGGGGCCATAAATTAGGATATCTCAAAGTAGAGGTGATTTTATTGAAGTAACGGATGTGGGCATGTGGGTCCTCTTTGTCATGTCCGAAGAACTGCTTGTTCTGGACAAGAGTTAGCAACCCATGCTTGATCTCAAAATTTGCTGCCTCGATTTCAGGAACAACAATTGCGTCCTCGTATCCCTCGGTGGGAGCCTGGAGCAATTCTGCCATAGTTCGATTATCAGTCATCGTGTCTTTGGGAGTTTCAACAAGATTCGAAGGAACTTGTTGTTGTTGTTGTCGTAGATGACGAGCCTTAGAACGAGTGCGCATGCACTAAAATAGAGAGCAAGAAGAGTATTTTTGGTTTTTCAGTTTATTCATAATCTATTTTAAACGGACAGGAACCTAAAACTAGACAACTTGAACCCAAATAATCTACTTACTTAACGGTAGCTCTCAAAATGATAAACACACAGGTGAGCGAGAGTAGGGAATAGCGCGAAGCTTATTTCCCTCTCTTTCGGTCGTAGTTCCCTAGGAACAACCTACCTTATACACACTTTTATAGCTTTGTTTAACTTTTCAAGGTGAGCCGTATATCGTAAGAGACACAAATGGTAAGTTTTAAATCTTTGATTCGAGTTGGGAACCAATAAGTTCACCGGAAATTATTATGATAATACCTCAATTGAGAATATTATATTTTGGTATTTTTACCAATTTGTGATTTTTATTTCTTTTTATGGACAATGTTTTTATATTTTTGGTTTTTCTTTTGTATTTATATGATAATTATACTAATAAAAGGAAATGAAAAATATTTTTGTACTTTTTTTTTTTTAGAAGAAAATATTCACGGATTCAAACAAAAGTTCTCCTTATGTAACGAAATTCGTTTTCAGCCTCCCCGGCAGCGGCGCCAAAAATTGACTCGCTCGAACTCACCCCTTCTTATATATCTAAATAAATACAAACACACAACAAGGGACGAAATCTCGCGAAAGCAATGAAACCGGAAGCAGTATGGAGAGTCTCCGGGTCGTTATGTCCCAACGAGGCTAGAAATGGAAAATCGAAAGACGATTGATAATTGATGTTTGAATATGACAAGGAATGATTTGGGCACTAATACTGATAAGACACTTAAAACTTTTACTCTAAGACAGAAATAGGCTCAAATAAACTTAAGACAAATCAAATAAGCTAAGCTAACTCTAAATAAGCAAATACAAAAAGCAATAAAGCTAAATTAAACAAGTTAAACACAACAGTACTAACAACAGTACTACCAGTATTAACTACCAGTACTAACTTAAAGTTAGTACTGCTAGTTATAAGTTAGTACTGTTAAGTAAAAGTTAGTACTGCTATGCTAACAAAACACAAAGAAACAATAAATAAGCAAACAAGCTAAAACAGAAGTTCGCCTAACCTTAAAAAGCACTTAGTAATTGGAATAAGCAACTAAAATAAACTAAAATGACAAATAAGCTAAAAAGCTACAAACTGATACATTATTAAAAATACTTTAAAAAGGAAAACAAGCTTAAATAAGCAAACAGCAAAGGAAAATGGTTTAATCTACTCTAAAAAGCTAAGGAAATCTTTAAATAAGCTGATGAGGTAGAATGAACTACCAGTACTAACAGTTAAGACTAACAGTACTAACTTGGAGTTAGAACTGGTAGTGTTAAGTTAGTGTTGTTCCAAAAAGTAAACTACCAGTACTAACTAAGAGTTAGTACTGCTAGTGTGGAGTTAGTACTGCTCCTAAAATGAACTAGCAGTACTAACTTAGAGTTAGTACTGCTTGTTCAAAACAGCCTTTAACTTTTCCAAAAATCATTTTTATTTCAAACTAATTAAAAACAGATTATCAAATAACAAATTAAAACACTTATAAGCAAATTTCAATCAATAATAAGCACTTAAATAAGCATGAATTAGTCTAGCAGTATTAACTAAAAACTAACAGTGTTAATAAATAAACTAACAGTACTTAGCAAAATAAGCACTAAACATACTGATAAAGCACAAATAAGCAGTTCTATAATTAATAAGAAAAACAAGAAAAAGAGAGACTTACAACACCCTTGCTCAAAACAGGGTCAAACAAAGAATCTACAAGCTCTACTGTAAAAAAATAGCTAGTGAGAGTACCATAACCCATCCAGAATGGCTTATCATCCCAAAACATAAGCTGTGGAATATTGGATTGATATATGTGATTTTCTCTTAGCTACTACTTTAACTTTTTATCTTACTTAATGAAAACAGCTTTGAGTACAGCTGTGTAGAAGCTTTTTTGAACAAAAACAAATGATTAAAAACTAACACTGTTATTGTAAATGACTAAAAACTTCAAAACTTGCATTAATCTTGAAAGTTGTTAACAAAGATGAAAGTAAAAAGCTGTAAATGACTTGAAACATACTGAAAATAAGCTAAATTATTTTTAAGATTAAAAACTAAAAACTAGATGCCTCAAAGGCTTACAAAAAGCTCTATTTATAGCCGAAGTCTTGAACTTGCAGCTTGTGCTTCTTTGGAGAGCAAAAACGAAGTGTGCTTGTTGTGTGAGGGCGAATCTAAAAGCAAATCCCCAGCCATTTGATTCTTTCTTGAGCTTCTTTTGGAGAGCAATCTCAGCCCATTTGAAGATACTTGGGAAAAGGTGGGAATTGCCAACATTGCTTTATATAACAACTGGATGGGTAGTAGAAAGGATGAAATGATTTTGGCTAGGGTGTCGAGTGGATTTGCAGGGGAGAAGGTATGGGAGGACATACAAGTTGTAACTGGGATTGATGGGGCGGGAAAGAAGACTTTTTGGGGAAGTGGCAGTTTTGGTCCCCTAAAGTCTTATAACTTAAATGTAATCTCTGCCCGGTTGGCAGTTATAGCCCTTGTCTTTCTCTTTTGCAATACAACTTGAGGTTTTGGCAGTTTTAGCCCCTCAAGTTGTATTTTCTTCATGCGGATGTGGTTGAAGTTGTCCTACCTCATTGTCCGTTAAAATAAATTGTGAATAAATCATTGAAAAACCAAAAAAATTAGTGTAAATTTTCTTTTTTTTAGTGCATGCGCACTCGTTCTCAAGCCCGTAAACGTCGACAACAACAAGTCCGACAAACTTCTGTTGAATCACCCAATCTTGAGAAACCAAATAACAATCAAGAAACTTTCAATCCTCCCATAGTTACGATGGCCGATAATCGTACTATGGCGCAATTACTCGAAGCACCCACCGAGGGTTACGAGGATGCGATCGTTGTTCCTGAAATTACCGCGAATAACTTTGAGGTCAAGCATGGTCTACTTAATCTTGTTCAAAACAAGTAATTTTTTGGACATGATAAAGAAGACCCACATGCTCACATCTGATATTTCAACAAGATCACTTCTACGATGAAGTTCCCGAACGTCCCGAGTACGTCGGTTAAGCTTATGCTTTTCCCATTTTCCCTCGAGGGGGCCGCCCGGATTTGGCTTGAAAAAGAACCCCCTCGATCGATTCTTACATGGGATGATCTTGTTTTGAAATTCATTAACAAATTCTTCCCTCCCTCTAAAACAACAAATCTTCAAAATGAAATCACGAGATTTCAACAAAAATTTGATGAACTTTTTTGAGGCATGGGACGATTCATGATCTTCTCAGGGGATGCCGAATCATAGGTTTTTAGAATTGCATCCAACTCGATACATACTATAATGCCCTAATTTCGTATGATTCAAGATTCATTGAATCCGATGAGGGTGGTAACTTTCTGGTTAAAATGCCCCGAGAATGCCTAAAAATCATCGAGGAGCAAGTCCAAGTTCGTCAATCCGAAAGCAAGCCTTTGTTTCCAAAGTGGAGTTACGAGCTCTTTACCCAAGCAAGTTTCATCCGATGTTGCTGAGCTGAAGATATGGTTAGAGCATTGATTCTCGATAAGAAAAACCAAACCCCAGATCCGTAAAGCGGTCGAGCCGAGTTGTGTAACTTGTGGGGGTGGTCATTCTTACCAAAATTATCCAGCCACCGATGGAAACATTTATCGTGACAATATCCAAGAGTATGTGTCACAAGCCGCTGCGGCAAATTTCAACCAAGGAAATACCAGTTACCGACCTCAGATGGGGGGGGGGGGGGTTTATTATGGGGGGGGGGGGTTTGGGGGGGGTCCCCCCCCCCCCCCCCCCCCCCCCCCCGGGCCCCCCCCCCCCCCCCCCCCCCCCGGGGGGGGGGCTTGACAAAATCAATTTCGACCTCCGGTTTTCCTCGTCAAAGCCATCAAGGTAATTAATCAAAATTAATTTCAATCGGGGAAACATTTACAATCAAATAAACGAGGGAATAATTTCTACCAAAGCAAGTTTACCGTCCCCAGGTTAATCAACCACCAGCTTACCAAGCTCCTGTTCCTCAGACACATGGTGTGTCCAAAACTGATTTTGACAACTACGTCAAGGCTAATGATGCAGTTCTGAGGAACATGCAAAACCAAGGCCAAACCTTACAAAACCAAATGGCCAATTTAACGGACATGCTTTCCAAGTTTGTGACTTCTAATACCGCCTCTACTTCAGGTTCGGGAACTCTCCCGGGTAACACCATTACCAACCCGAAGGAAGATTTGAAAGGTATCACCACCCGAAGTGGTGTTGCATATCAAGGACCCGCGATTCCTTCTACTTCATCTTCTCCTCCGAAAGTGATGAATCGTGATACCGAGGTTACAAAGGACACGATGCTTCCTACTAATAACGGAAGCACCGAAGACGTCCAACCTCCGGTAGTTCAAGTCCAATCTCAAAATCCAATCTCCGAGCCCGATGTTGATCCTGTTAGTGCTCCGATGCCTAACCAACGAACATCAATTCCATTTCCTTCAAGAAGAAATGATGAAAGGCGCCGTGAAAAAGCTAATGATCAAATTGAGAAATTCTACGAAATCTTTAGAGATTTGAGTTTCGAAATTAGCTTTACGGATGCCTTGACCCTTATGCCGAAATTTGCCTCGACTCTAAAAACTTTAATCGGAAACAAAGAGAAGTTGAGTGAAATGGCTAGAACTCCATTGAACGAGAATTGCTCAGCAGTCATCCTAAACAAGTTACCAAAAAAACTTGGAGACCCTGGCCGATTTCTTATTCCATGTGAATTTTCTGGGATTAATACATGCAACGCCTTGGCCGATCTCGGCGCAAGCATTAATCTTATGCCATATTCCGTCTGGAAAGATCTCTCTCTTCCCGAACTAACCCCGACTTGCATGACGCTAGAGCTAGCAGACCGTTACCGATCGGTATTGCTAAAGACGTCCGTTTAATGGTGGGAAAGTTCCAGTTTCTAGCAGATTTTGTGGTCGTAGATTTTGAGCCAGACCCCCGAGTACCTTTAATTCTCGAGAGAAGTTTCTTAAAGACCAGTCGAGATTACTAGATTTTACGAACGGTGAAAATAACCCATCAGTGGTGGCAAGAGGCCATCACCCTTCAATCTGACCAAACTTTGAGATCACACGGCTAATACTATCATATGACGGCGAACCGGATCGATGTTTATAAATTAGCAAGTGAAGACTACTCGCAAGAAGTTCTAAGGTTTTCTGATTAGTTGCATACGGTAAATCTTCCCATTAGCGATCCAATTGTTGTAAATTCTCCAAAAACACTAACTCCTCTCGGGGATAGTGATTTTCACCTTCTCGAAGAAGCAAATAGCTTTTATAGCTATCAATAACGATCCAAATTTTCACCGAGGAAATTGATGCTAACTTACTATGATCCGGAGGGTGACATCTATTGTGGAGGCACTTCTTAATAGTGAACCGTTACCTCCCTCTTTCGAATCATAAAGGATTATTCGCCCGAATCCGGAAGGGGGAGAACTTAAAGTTGTTAAGCTAAAACCGTTATATCATCAATGATGAGCCCTCCCTAGTTGAACTCAAGGACTTGCCCACCCGACTCATTACGAATACGCATTTATGGAAGCGACGACAAGCTGCCCGTTATAATTGCGAAAGATTTTAAAAGGATTAGAAAAGGCAGCTCTTATCAAGGTTCCAAGTCCCACAAAGGAGCCATCGCTTGGAAACTCTCTGATATCAAGGGTGTTGATCCAGAGTTTTGTACTCACAAAATCCTTATGGAAGAGGACTACGAACCAACAGTTCAGAGTCAAAGACGGGTAAACCCAAAGATCCACGACGTCATCAAAAAAGAGGTTGAAAAACTTCTTGACGCTGGATTAATTTATCCTATCTCTGACAGTCCATGGGTAAGCCCGGTACACTGTGTACCAAAGAAGGGTGGCATAACCGTCGTCAAGAATGATGATAATGATTTGATACCGACCAGATTGGTTACAGGGTGGAGAGTGTGCATTGACTATAGAAAGTTGAATGAAGCCACCCGAAAAGATCATTTCCCATTACCCTTCATGGATCAAATGCTCGAAAGACTCGCGGGAAACCAATACTATTGTTTCCTCGATGGCTTCTCGGGTTATTTTCAGATTCCTATTGACCCAAAGGATCAAGAGAAGACAACATTCACGTGCCCATACGGAACGTTCGCCTATCGCCGCATGCCTTTTGGGCTATGCAATGCACCCGGCACGTTTCAACGATGTATGATGGCAATCTTCCATGACATGATCGAAAAGACAATGGAAGTGTTCATGGATGACTTCTCGGTCTTCGGGGATTCTTTCTCTACATGCCTATCCCATTTGGAAAAAATGTTAAAACGGTGTGAAGACACCAATTTGTCCCTAAATTGGGAGAAAAGCCATTTCATGGTGAAGGAAGGCATTGTTCTTGGACACAAAATTTCTAAGTCGGGAATTGAGGTCGATCGTGCTAAAGTTGAAGTTATAGCCAAACTCCCTCACCCGACTACTGTCAAAGGTGTCCGTAGCTTTCTTGGGCATGCCGGTTTTTACCGACGTTTCATACAAGACTTTTCAAAAATTGCCCGTCCAATGACCCACTTGCTTGAAAAAGAGACTCCATTTTTCTTCTCAAAAGAGTGTATCGAATCCTTTAATACACTTAAAAGAAAATTAACCAGCTTTCCAATTTTGATTGCTCCCGACTGGGACTTGCCCTTCGAACTCATGTGTGATGCAAGCAACTTTGCAATTGGGGCAGTCCTAGGGCAACGAAAGAACAAGCATTTCCAACCAATTCACTATGCCAGCAAGACAATGACCGAAGCTCAAGCACACTACACTACGACCGAAAAAGAATTACTTGCCGTAGTGTACGCTTTTGAGAAATTCCGGTCATATCTCGTTTTGTCCAAAAGCATAGTGTATACCGACCATTCTGCTATAAAGTATCTCTTTGCTAAAAAGGATGCTAAGGCAAGACTGATGCGGTGGATCCTTTTGCTCCAAGAATTCGATGTTGAGATCCGAGACAAAAAAGGAGCAGAAAATCTTGCCCCGATCATCTCATCCAGACTGAGAACCCTCCCCAAAATGAGTCGAGAACAAGGAAATCAAACCGAAACATTTCCACTCAAAACTCTCTTGGATCGGTTGCCTCTTCAGTGATGATAAACCCCATGGATTTTCGACTTTTGCAAACTAACCATTGTGGAGTGCGGGGACTTCATGTCAAGGGAATGTCATATCCCAACAGAAAAACAAGTTTTTCAAAGATGTCAAACATTACTTCTGGGACGACCCCTTCCCTATTTCAAGATCTGTGCTGACCAAGTAATTAGGCGTTGTGTTTTGGGGCAAGAAGCTTTTGACATTCTCAAAGCTTGCCCACTGTGGACCCACCGGGGACACTACGGTGCCAATTACACGCACCGCTAAAAAATCTTTCGATTCCGGATTTTATGGCCCCGATCTACAAGGATGCCCACCTACTTTGTCACCCTAATGTGACATTTGTCAACGACAGGCAAAATTTCGCAACGTGAATGAGAGTGCCACAAAAGCAATATCCAAGGTTTGCAAAAATCTTTGAAATCTGGGGCATTGAATTTAATGGGGCCGTTCCCGTCTTCAAGAAGGAACAAATATATACTCGTGGCAGTCGATTACTTATCAAAATGGGTTGAAGCAAAAGCGCTCCCCACCAATGATGCCCGAGTTGTTTGCAAATTTCTTAAAACTCTCTTCTCCAGATTTGGTGCCCCGTCGAGTAAATCAGAAGATCGCGGAACCCATTTTTACAATTACCACTTTTCAAAGGTTCCAGCTTAAATACGGAGTCCAAACTCATCGTCTCTCCACCGCGTATCACCCACAAAACAAATAGCAAGGTTGAGGTATCGAATCGAGTTTGAAATGAATTCTTGAAAGAACCGTGGGCGAAAACCATGCCTCTTGGTCGGATAAACTAGATGACGCTCTCTGGGCCTTCCGTACAGCTTACAAAACACCCATCGGGTGCACTCCATACAAGCTTGTATATTGGAAGGCCATGCATCTACCGATTGAATTGGAAGCACAAAGCGTACTGGCCCTTAAAGCATACAAACTTTGGATATCAAAACGCGGGAGATCAAGAGAAAAGTTCAGCTCAACAGAACCTTAATGAAGCTTCGTGATCATGCCCTACGAAAACTCTTTGATCTATATAGAGATAAACAAGAGAATCCATGACTCCAAGATCAAAAATCGCGTTTTCAACGTCGGTGATCGAGTCCTCCCTCTTTAACCTCAAGATTTGAAGATTTTCTCGGGCAAGCTTAAGGGACCCCTAGAGTGGACCATTTACTGTTAACCTAATGTTTTTCCATATGCCCACCATCGAGTTATCCCAAAACTCCGGGCCAAATTTCAAAGTGAATGGTCATCGTTTGAAACACTACTTTGGAGGGGACATACCAACCGAGGTTGTCCCGGATCTCCAAACCTTCCCCAAGGACCAATGAATTCGGGGATCGGGTCAAGCGTAGCGACCTTAAACAAGCGCTTCGTGGGAGGCACCCCATGCTTATCAGTAGTAGTATGTAGTAATAAGTGTTTTTGTGTGAGGAGGCTTACATTTTCCATTACCCGTGTTTTGTCCATGTTTTGTGTGTTTTGTGTTGTATGTCCAGGATTTCCCGGATTGTGAAGACTCTCGTGCTCGCAGTTTCACCCTTCATCCACAAGAGTTTCACATCCTCAGCTTCATTTTGGGAATCCAGTATCCAAATCTAATCGACACTAAACTTTATCTTTGGCACATATACTTAATAAACGCCTTAGATTTAATGTAGTACCAAACCTTAAAACATCGAGGACGATGTTTAGTTCTAGTATGGGGGGGATCTTCGATTTGATTTTGCCTGCAGTCGTTGTTGTCACGTAATCCCGTTTTTACCACCAAAATTTTCGCAAAAATACCAAAAAAATGAAAAAATTTAAAAATTTTCAAAAATAAAATAAGTGTTTTGTCGCAATTTTGACTTTCCTAATGGGTAGAATGAGAATAAATTTTGACTCGATCGGGCGTGTTGAGCCCTAGCTTTGTTCCTTAACCATTTAATAAACGAAAGTTTATTAGGCTAAGCATTCGCGGATCCTTTTAGTACGGATTTATAAATTTGCGAGAGACGAACAAAAAGGATAGCTGTTAATTTTACAAGTAGGATGCTAAGCAAGGATTATTTGGAAATCTTAAAAGCTTATAGGTATAACTTGTCGCTTTTTCTCCTAGAAGCTCTTAACCTGACTAATAAACGTGCTTAATTTTGCTTTAACTCTAAACCGACGTTTTCTAAAAGAAGCTCTTTCGGAAATGAAAATATTCATCGTAATTCAGCCTTATACTTGAGTTTCTAAAACGATATTTTCACTATTACGAAAAAAAAGAAGAAAAAAAAAACACCTGTGGGCTGATAAAGGTTTACTGCATCTTGCCGGCTCACAACCGATGTCGCAGTCTTTAAAACAAGGCCCATAGTAAGATAATAAATCTGTAGGTGTTATCAATAAAAAGCCGTTGTCAGACTAAGTCACTACATCTTGTCGGTAGCGTGGCGATGTTGATAGTCATGTAAAAGATAACGGTAGTAATAGTATATACAATAAATTAAAATTATAATGGTTAAGATTTCTTTTTCTAAACTTCCAGTAAATTTTGAATTAAGAAATAACTTGCCTTTTAAGACTACAAAAGTTGTTGGTTGCCGTCGGTAGATTATTTCGATTAAGTATTCTCCGTGGGGTGTCAAAAACCTGGGCACTTAGCTGATGAGGCTGGGACGTTCCGAGAAGAAAGGTCGTTACATGGAATAATCGCACCAATGAGATCATTAAATTTTTGATGTTTGCGTGCTTTGAGTAGTATTGTTTATTTAGCGGTAAATCTAAGAAATTCGGCCTAAAAGGGTGGAGTATCCCGCTATTACATTGCGAACATTCTCCTGTGGGGTCTCAACCTGATAACCTAAGTCGAACTCGGCTGGGATCTATCGAGAATATGCTGGTTGGTGGGTGATCTAGTCTTTTCCCCAGATTTCTTCAGAAATATCGTTATACACATAAACTGTACTACTTTCTAAATTGTCGATCTAAAGTTAACTTAAAATTAAGCACAATCACTCTAATTGAATAATTGTTGGGAGCGAAAAGTTGACAAGTCATAGTTATAAGTAGTGTTAGCATCTTTACTTGTACTTAACGGTGATTTTGTTTTTACGCTTAGCTTGGGACTAGTGAAAAATCGGGGACGATGAATTTATCCATTCGGACATCCATAGATTATTCTATGGGCGCTTCCCATTCTATGACCCCAGTGTTGGTAAAATAAAGGAAGTCAAACATGTTAGTTAAGAAAAGAAAAAGGAAAATCCAAAAATATTAGGGATAGTTAGTGTACATATAAAAATGGTGAAAACGGGACTTGTCGAAGCTATTGATTCTTTAGTTCCCCTTGACGAACACTTAGCTACTTTTCGAGGTTATTAGTCGAGGGGGATCGAGACTCTTTAGTTTTCGAAAGTTTACTTCCATAAATTGCGTGAGGACACACCAGCAAAACTCTAGTAATGGGGGATTTTGGTATCTGTCTTAATTACACATAACCTATTTTCCCATTAAAACTGACTATAATGACCAACAAATGACCAAAATACATTTTGCAGGAAGCGCGTGATATCCGAAAAAAAGACGAAAAACAAAGCCAAAAATGACAAAACGAAGCACGGAATGGAAAAGTGTGAAAAGACAAAGTCAAATCGAAGCCAAAGTCAGTCAAAGTCAAAAAGTCAACAGGAAAGTCAACCCCGACAAAGTCAAAGTCAAAGTCAAAAAGAAGTCAAAGCAATGAAAATACAACTTTAGGGACTAAAATTGCCAAAGTCCCAAAGTTATATTTAGGCTTGAATGAAAAAAAAATGGAAAATACAACTTTAGGGGCTGAAATT
Source organism: Tanacetum coccineum (assembly GCA_026074375.1). NCBI lineage: Eukaryota > Viridiplantae > Streptophyta > Magnoliopsida > Asterales > Asteraceae > Tanacetum > Tanacetum coccineum. The sequence goes on from BQNB010113733.1 coordinate 17,973, forward strand.
GCCAAACCTCTAAAGTTGTATCACCATAAGGACGAAACTTGCAATACATGTATATACATTGAGGGGCCGATGTTGCCTTTCCCCCAAAGTGATAACACCACAAGGACTAATTCTGCAAAGACACTAATAACAATGAGGGACTCTTTTTGCCATTAACCCAACTCTCACACTGTTTTTATCCCAGAACTAAATTTCCCCCAAAACGCCTCTGACCACTCACGGGTCTTCTACCACATTTTAATCCTCCCCACCCATAATTACATATAGGGGTAAAACTTCATCCCCTCCCCACTAAACCCTAATCTCATATCACCTTGCCATGTTGGCAATCCCACTTTCAAAGCAAATCCTACGATGGGTACTAATTCAAGAAAGCACAGGGCAAATTGAAGGGCTGAGATTGAAGAGAGATTTACCTCACACAACAAACACACTTGTGTTTTCTGTCTCACAGAAGAAACACAGCCTCAAGACTAGTTTTAGTATAAATAGGCATAGTTAGCTTATTCTTAAGCGGGGGAATTTTTGGTTTCAAGGCAAAATCTTGTAACAAAATCTTTGTACCATTTTCCTTACTGTCTTTTAATATAAATGTCATTTACAATTCAGTCATTTTAATTTCCTTGTCATTTTAATACTTGTTCTTAATTTATTGTCATTTACCTGTTTTCTCTTAAATTTATGTCATTTAATCTTATTGTCTTTTATAAGGTTGAGGGGGCATTTCTACCAAACCCTCAACCTTGTATTACCACAAGGACGAATTTTGCAAACGAAAGTATATGGTTGAGGGACCATTGTTGCCAACTAACCAAAGTTGTACCCTGTTACCCTTATAACACCCATTCCCGCCATTTTTAAACCCACCACAAGTCACATGCCCATCTCCCACCTTTTACCCTGCATCCCAATCAAAACCCTATGGTTAAACATTTCCCCCATCCTCCACTATCACCACCTCCCCATGTATAAGTGCCAAGCTGGCAATCCTTCACCATTTTCAAAGGGTTTCGATGGCTGTGCTGACTAGAAAAGAAGCACAAGTGATTTGGAAGGCCAAGATTGAGGTTATCATTTGTCTCACACAACTAAAACACCATGGGAACGTCTCACAAAGAAAACACAACACAAAGACCAATCAAAGGAGAATTCGGCTATAAATATGACCATTTTGTAAGCCTTAAAGGCATCTTAGATATCTTAGCTTTTAGTTTTTTAATTAAGTCTTTTTTCAGCTTGTTTTTAACTTATTGTAACTTTTAATTTACTCATGTACTCTTTTCAAAAGTTTAATTAAAGTTTGAGGTTTTTAAAGTTAAATTTCAATTTCAAAATTTAAGTTCTTAATTGTACGAATGCTTATTGTGTGCTAATTGGATGATAAGTCTAAAATGGATGGACTTATGGGTATAATGAGCTAGCATACTAGCTCATTTAGGCTTGTGAACCTGCTGTCAAAGTTAAGGACCAAAGGTATTGCTAAATTTTCATTTTTAGCTCAAACAACTGTAGCATTGCTTATTTCAGCTTATTTGTGCTTATTGTGCTTTCAATTATGCTTATTTATGCTTATTATTTATGTATGAGTATTTGTTTTTAAGACCCTTGGCCTAAATCTCCTTAAATCAGCTTAAAAAGCCCTTTTTGGAAATTAAAGGGCTGTTTGGTTGGCAGAAATAAGCTCATTTGCTCATTTTAGGGTTTAAGTTGATTTAATTGCTCATTTTGTGTTTATATCTGCTTAGTAGGTTTGTTTAAGCTCACCTAAGCTTATTTTTGTCCATAAAGTTGGCTTATTCAAGCTTTTTCAGCTTTAAGTCCTTTTGGCAGTACTAACTCAAAAGTTAGTACTGCTGTTCTTAAGTCTATTTTTTTTCTTGCTCATTAGTTGTTCAAAATAAGCTTGAATTGCTTTTTCTTAAAGTCTTTTATGTCCTCTTTTCCTTTTCCCAGCTTTTAGGTTCTTAAGAGTTTGCCTAAGGGCTTATTTATAAGCCCAAAGCCTCACTTTTGGGCTGTTAATTTTAGTGTCTTCCCCTGGTGCAAAAAACCCAAGTTTAAGCCCATCTTTCTCAGCTTATTTGTGTAGTAAGCATTAAGCTTTCTACATTTTTAGAAAGCCTATAAGCTCTTTGATAAGCCCCCAAAAGCCCAAACCCTGAGATTCCTTCTAGGAGGCTTATTTTTAAGCCAAAAGTAGGCTTTTGGCTGTTTTTCAAACAGCCTTAAGCTCAAAAGCTCAATTAGCTTATTTGAGCTTGTGGCTTATTGCTTTTGCTTATTTCTCTTTCATTTTGGCTTATTTGTGTTTAGAGCAGCTTATTAGGTTAGTTTAGGTTAAAGTTTCCTTAGTTAGCTTTGTTTAGAGCTTATTGCAACTTGTTTGAGTACTTAGTTTAAATTTCTAAGTGTTTAAGCTTTTCCAAGCATTTCTACCTTATTTAGCCTTATTAGCTTTTTCTTTGCTTGTTTTTGATTTTAATCTGTTCATTTATGCTTATTAGGTCGGCCTTAAGCAATTTTTATCCCCATTAGTGTAGTTGTAGCTTATTTGAGCTTATTTAGTTTAAAATAATCTAAGTCTTAGTTAAAAAGGTAAACTGTCAATTTCAAGTGCTTTTTCTAGCTTATTCATAAGCTTTTGTAAAAACTCGTAGTTAAGAAAATTGCTTATTTATAATTTTGTGCTAAGTATAGTTCCTGCTGTTAGACATGTATAGTTCCTGCTGGCAGGTATGTAGTTCCTGCTGGTAGAGTTAATTTATAGTTCATGCTGTTAGTATAAAAGGGTTCCTGCTGGTAGAATTCTTCCTGCTGCTAGTAGTAATAGTCAAACCCGAATATGTTTAGAAGTTTGCTAGAGATATGCATGATCTCCTTTATGCGTTATTCTAGGAATACCGAATTAGGGTTTCTTGTGTATAAAAGAAACATCCGGCAAAAGGTTTAGAAGAGACATCGAAAGGCTTATTTGATAAAGGCTTGTTTTTCTTTTGACTCGTTTTTGGTCCAAACGAACTCCGTTTTTAGTCTAGTTTTTTTTAAACTTCGTTTTTAGTCAAGTAGAATCTATTTTTAGCTTAAAAATTGTTCTAGGGTTAAAATTGCAAAATTTAGGTTTTTGACCCTCGTTTTTCGTGCCCGTTTTAGGTTTTAAGTTATATAGCTTTCGTTTTTAGGTTTTATTTAATCGTTTTTGCATATTTAACTTGTAGAAATAGAAAACCAATCATAATCGTGTAATATTCAAACATCGTTTATCAATTCGTCATTCGATTTTCCATTCAAGCCTCGTTGGGACTTAACGACCCGGGAAGCATACTTCCGGACATATATATTTTAATTCGTGAACTCTTGACCAATCCTTGGCTAAAGGTAATTGGTTGAGTGTTTGCTTATGTTATTATATATATATATATTATTGACCAATCAGCTACCCTCGCGATTCTTGTGGATTAATGCCCCACCTACGATCACGGAACATAGTTCTTGTAGCATGGTGTAACACCTGTCAAGTTCTGACATGGATATGGTAAAACCATGATCCATGTACTCTCCAGACCATACCCCACCAACAGTATGGGTTTTTGAATCTTCTAAATCGGTCACCATCCAGGATACTAACAAGCTCTAGATACCAACTGACACAGAACGGAAGCGTGCTATAAACCCTAACTAGGGTTCAAGACGAATCACAAAGGGATAAAAGACTAAAAGTCTTGAATTTTATTGATAACTGAATAATGAATTTTGAATGACTAAACAATGAACTCAAGCCCTATATTTATAGGAGAACTAAACTTGGAGAAAAAGTCAACAAAATTATTCTAGAATAAACAAAATATGAAAACTAAAAAAAAGTCAATAAACAAAATATGGAAACCATATTTTGTTATTAATATTAAAATT
>BQNB010113734.1:6193-21881 GCA_026074375.1 Tanacetum coccineum
GAGAAAAGAAGAGAAGGGCCAAATTGCCATTTAAGCAAAGTAACAAGTGGGGGGGGCAAAACTGCCAACTCCCCATACTTGTACACCCAAGGACGGCTCATGCAAAAGGTGTTATAACCTTTGGGGACTAATTCTGCCAAGTCCCCAAAAGTTATAACACCACAAGGACCATAGGTGCAATCCAACAAAACACCACGAGGGGCCAAACATGTCAACTCCCCAAAACTTACACCCTGTTATAACTTAAACAGACTTTCCCGCCTTGATTTCCCTCCCAACATAACTCACGGGTCTACAAACCCGTTTTACCCTGTAAACCTTCACCACCACCATGGGTAATCACCTCCCCCCTCCTCCACTACCTTTCCCAGCTGTAAGATTGCTAAGTTGGCAATCCCACACCTCCCAAGGTTCAATTCGACGACCAAGATGACTTGAACAAGTATCAAGAAAGATCAATGGCCAAGATGGAGGCTGTGAACCACTCTCACAACAAACACACCCCTTTTATGTGTGTTCAAAGAAACACAAGTGAAGAAAAGAGAAGAAAGGAAGACCTAGTTGTTTTTTTTGCTATAAAAGCCTTGTAAGCCCATTGTGGAAAAAGTCAGTTAGTTCTTAAGTAGTTTTTCTTAATATAGTTTTAAAGTAATTCTCAGTGTTTGTTTGAAGTTAAAAGCTTTTTATGTATTCGTACTTTGATTTTAATGAAATTTAGCTAAATTTGCTGCTCTCAATAAGCTCTTTTGAGCTTATTCTTGTTAATAAGCTCAAATTCAGCTGGAAACTTGTTAAAAGTTATTAACTTACTCACTTAAATCCATTTACATCAAAACAATGACATTTGAGCACATGAAATTCACTTTGGAAGCAACAAGGAGGTAATAAGCTCTTAACAGCTTATTGAGCTTTTAAGCTCAGGATTAGAGGCTAAGAAGCCATTAGGTCAGGGTTTTAAGCCACTCACTCAACAAGAGTGGCTTGGTTCGAGGACAACAAAAATCCAAGGTTTCAATTCTCAATTTTCATTTAGCTTAATTTTTAGCTTTAGACATTAGCTTATTTGCTTTTATTCTTTGCAAACACATTAGTTTAGGCTTGTTATCTAGTTGTTTTAAGTTCTCATTGCATAATTTTGTGTTATATCAGTTTATCTTTTAACTGTCAATGTTAGTGTAATAAGCTAGGTGAGAAAGTGGCTTATCTCCTTTAATAAGCTGCAAGTTTTAGGGTCAAAATAGCTTAATTAGTGTAATATTAGTAAGAGGTAGATAAATAGGTTTTAAAAGTTTTAGTTTTAAAATAGATTATAAGCTCACTTTGGTTTGACAGTTTTGAAGTAAAGGGGTGTTTGGCATAAGCCTTAAAACGGGTCAAAATGGCTTTGGCATGGGTTAAAGTCATTTAGTTAGATTAAGCTTAAGATTTAAGCTTCATTTAAGCTGTTTTATAAGTCCTTTTAGTTTGAAAATTGTTTTTCAAGTTTTTATAAACCATTTTGTAAACTGTGGTTTTTGAAAAAGTCCCAAGTGCTTATTTAATTAAGCACTTGGATTTTGAGTGTTGTGTCAAGAAAAAAGTGTACATTTTGTGTGTTAAAACCAAGCTGCCACAGCCCTTGGTGTTTTGACTTTGTGAGTCAAAAACCACCAAGGTTCTTAGTGCCACAGTTTTAACAAACCCCAAACACCTTTTTCACCATCAAAAATAAGCAAGTAAAAATGATTTTTAAAAGCTCAAAATTTGTGCACAAGTTGTTAAGCTAGGAAACTAAATCTGTTTAAGCTTATCTTTTCAATTTGAGCTTATTTGACAGCTTTTAACAAGCTGTCAAATAAGCCCATAGTTTTAAGCTTAAATCTCCCCTGGTGTAAAGGGGAGATTTTAAGCCACTTTTTCTTGGTGTTTAAGCCAATTTAAGCTCAAGTTATTGGCTTATTTTAAGAGCCTATAAGCTCTTAAATAAGTCCCTTGAATTTTAGCTTTTGAGAAGCTTATTTGTGGCTTATTTTAAACCCTAAACAATGGCATTTGACTGTTTTTGAATGACTTAGATTTAGGGATTGCTTAATTTTCATTTTCAGCATTTTCAGCTTATTTAATAAGCCCACTTGTGTCCCATTAGCTTATTAGGTAGTTTTAAGTTATTAGATTAGCTTTTTAAGTGTTACAAATAGCTTATTTCATTTTCCAAAAAAAAAGTCACAGTAAGGATGTAAGTTTTTCAGTTTTTAAAGCACTTTTTCAATAACTTATTTCACTGCTTATTTCCTGTTCAAAATAGTTATAAAAAGCATTTTTAGAATGTATCCTAGGTCTAGTTTATAAATTAGCTTAGCTTTTTCATTTAGTGTCTTATTGGGAGCTTAAGAAATAAGGCTCAAAATAGCCTCTTGCTACTGTGTTCCTGTGAAAACATAAGCTAGCTAAACACTTATTTGGTGTTCCACTTTGATTTAATTTAGTTAGTTTTAGCTAAAATAAATTAGGTACTTATTTAGCCCTTTTTTATTCTACTTTAGCTTTGATTAGATTTTGTTTTAAGCTTTTAAGTGTTTGAAAATTAGTTAAGTCATTTTCTGTGAAAATAAGCCCTTAACTGCTTATTCTTTGAGCTTTTCAAGAAAGTCCCTTTGTTAAAGTTATAGAGATTAAGCTCTTTAAATATTGTAGTTTTAAGTTTTACTAAATCTCACTTTTTCAATAAATCAAAAATAAGCGTAGTATCCGTAAGGGTCTGTTTAGTTCTTTCTCATTGTTTCTCAGGGTTCCCGTTTACATTGTAAGTGTAAATTGTTAATAGTTTTGCCCGCCCTACCCTTTAATTTGAGTTTTTGTACAACTTCTACCCTAGACTTTAGGAAAAAAAAAAGGGGAAGACACTTGGCCCGGGTGAGCAAGACTCGAACCCGGGACCAAGCGATACATCCCCTTTTTACCAACACACCTTACCACTGCGCCCTTGGGTCTTTTTCGTTAAAGACCCAAGGCGTTTGATACTTAAGGGCGTTTGTGGCTTATAAGCTAATAAGCTGTTTAGCTTATTTTCGGGCTTATTCCTTCAAACCTATGTTTGTTTTTTTTCATTTTTCGTAGAACTTTATAGAGTAAAGTAATTTTTTCTAGTAAATTTTTCAGAATTTTTCAATGATCGTTTAATATATTTTATAATCTAATTAATTAAAAGTTTAATTAATTCATAAAAAAATACAAAAATTATCAAAAAAATATTTTGCTTTTTTAGAAAATTTTATTTTATCATATAGTTTGTAGGAAAAATATAAAAATTTTCGTAGGATCATTTTACAAATAACTTTTCATCGTTTAAAGAACGGGTCCGGGTACGGGATTTTGTTTTGACTCGTTTTTGGGTCAAACGAACTCCGTTTTCGGTCTAGTCTTTTTCATTCTTCGTTATTTGACCCGTAGAGTAGTTTAGAAGTGAAAAATTTTCCGTAGGGTTATTTTTAAAGAATTTAGGTTTTCCCCCTTTTGTACGGGATTCGGGGTTTCGTTTTCTAGTTTAATTTCGTAATTTCTAGATTTTTCTTAAACGTTTTAGTCCATTATTATCTAATTTGACTTTTTCAACTTCCCAAACCAATTCCTCCCTTCAAACTCAAATCTTCGATCGTATCGATTTACCATTCCAGCCTCGTTGGGGATTTACGACCCGGGAAAGCTCTATACTACTTCTCGGTATCATTGATTGTTGGTTTTTACACTTCTTTATATATTTTATATTTTATTATATATTATATATATTTACGGTGTGAATCCGACACGATCAATGATCACCCGGGTCGTTTCCCCAACGACTAGTGAAATTGAAACCTCGTTTAAGTTTGAATTCTGATTTGAATGAAGCAAAAATATTTTTGATAATCTATATTATTAAATAAAAGCAACAATTAAAATTGAACAATTAAAGGCAATTAAACAATTAAACAAATATGGGAAACAAATAAAACACGACTATTAAGCAAATAGACTAGAATTAAACCCTAAGATTGCAAACTAATTTTCTACACCTAAATTAGGATAAAAGAAAATTTTAAGAAAAATAAAAATATTTTTCTTTTTTTTAGATTATTTTTGAATTTTTTAAAAACTATTTAATTCTAATTAAATCCTAAAAAATAAAAAGAAGTAGAAAATAATTAAAGTTATATTTTTCCTAAGTAAAATAAGTAAAAAGAAAATTTTAGAAAAAGGAATTACTATTTTTGGCTTTTTAGATTAAAAGATATGATTTTTCTAAAATTTAAACTAATTGAAAAAAAATAAAAAAAATATTAAAGAATATAATCCTAAAAATTTTATAAAAATTAAACTAAATACAGAAAATATGCAGAAATTTAATAAAAATAAAAGCCCTAATTTTTACTTTTTATAAAACTTTAATTAAACTTATTAAAAAACTAAACCTAAATACTAATTAAAATTAATTAAACTAATTAATACTTTAAATAAGGGACTAATGGTGCAAAGAGAGTAAGAACTAACTGAGAAAACTAACTAGCTAATGGAGGGATTAACAATGAAAATTAAAAGTTTGCAAAGTCGGCCCCTTAAAATGCCCAGCCGATCACAAATTTCGCCAATTAAGCCCAAATTAGGTGGAACTTTTAAGAAGTGCTTTAATAAAACTCTAAAAAGCTAATTGTGAATAGAATAAGCTGGTGGGGGAGTAACTTTAATAAAAAGCTATATGGGCTGAATCCCACAGATAAGTCATTAAAAGGCTTATCTAATAAAGCTGACACTAGTCGATGGAGGGCTTATCTTGGGTTTTTACTAAATATGCTATAAAAGCTCAAAATAAGTTCAAATGGAAAAGGATATAAGTGATCTGAAAAGCTCTGATGTGCACTACTAATTTTTAAAAACTAAAAGGTTTTTAAAAACTCTTAATCCTGATCTGAAATGATAAGCAAGCTAGCTAACTCAGATAAACCAAAATAGGACCAAAATTCTTATTAGCTTAAAAAGCCTCAAAAAGCTAACTAGGACTATAGTTCTGAGAACTAAAAAATAACTTATTAACTATATATTTTAAGCTATAAAATCAACTACCTTAAGCTAGGATTCAAATTTTAAGAAACTAGTGTTCTACCTACTGTTTTTGGCTTTTAGCTTTTTGAGTGACTTTTGACAGCAAAATTAAGCAATGAAATAAGCAATAAACCTAAAGATAATTCCTAATCTTTATTAGCTAATCTAAACTTTATCCTACCTTAATTGAAAAGCGATAAGACCTAAGCTTACCAGCTTTAAGATACACATAAAAAGTGGCAGACAGGAACTTAAGGTTCCTACTGGAGCACTTGGTAATGCCATAAAGACAAAATGCAGGAAAAATTCTAAGAGCTAAAGCTGCCCTAGACACACTCTATCAAGTGTGTATGAACATTAAACAAGCACAAACAAAGCCTAGAGATCCTAGAACAACTATAAGCAATCCTAATTAAAGCTAAAAAGTGCCCTGGTGCTGAGAGAGGGAAATTAAGCTCAAACTTTTTAATTATTGAAAACTAACTTATAAAGACTGAATTACTACTCATTTTAAATGAGAACACAAGTCTGGACTCAAATAAACTTGAACACCCTTATTTGACTTTGCAGGTCAAACAGCTTGCCAAAAACACCCCTTTAGATTCATGATAGTTTTGAAAAAGCTTTTGAAACTAAGATCTACTTATTAAAACTGAATTACCAGATGAAAAACAACTTTTAACTAATCTATTAAACATAAACTAACAACTGAATAAGCACGCAATCTAAGATTTATACTACTTCCTACTATTTTTGGTTTTTTTATAGATTAATGACATATTTCATCAATCAAATAAGCAGGAATGATAAGCAAACAGATTATGCTAATATTTTTGGTTTTCTCAACTGTTTTAGAACAAAAACTTATAAACTAAGATCTAAACTGATAATTGAACTAGATAAGCATCTAACAACTATAATAAGCAGTATTAAGCTATTCTAAACAATTATAAGCAGACAATAAGCAATAAAAAGCTAAATTGCAAATTTAAGCTATAGAATGTAAAATGAGGACTTACAAAAGCCTTTGCATAAACAAGGCCTATATTTTTGCTCCAAGAGCTGATCTACAAAGCTCTAGCTTATCAGAGATAAGCTAGTAAGGTCTTGGAAGCCCTTCCAAATCTGGCTTCCCTTCCAATATAAGTTGTGGTACATTTGGGAGTGGATTTTGAGTAACAATAAGCTCAGTTAAGCTTTGAGAGCTTAACTGAGTATTAGGCTAGCTTATTAGTATTAATGATAGCTTATTGAGCTTATTTGAGTATTTAAGAGCTTAATCAAATCATAGTGTAAAAAGGTAAATCATGAATTAATCTTGAACAATATTAAAACTAAACTTTTATTAATAAGATAAACTGATTACAAGGTTTAGAAAAGAAAGTTACATCAATTTTAACTAAGAACGATACAATAAGCTAAATTTTACACTAAATAAGCTAAGCTATACTAATTTTTACACTAGATAATCCTCTGTGAGTGTGAGGTGAGGCTTCCTTTTATAGGCAAAAGGAGAAGGTTCTAGGCTCTTAGACGCTCCCCTTGATTCTAATCTCAGCCATTAATCCATAACCGTTTTCCAATCTTTTGATCTTGCCCATTGAATGCCTTCCACACATGATTAGCCAATGATTGGCCTTGGGATTGCCAGCGTGGCTCCCAAAGGCGTCATTGCGTGCGTCATCGTCCTTCTAGAAAGGTTAATTTCATTTAAGTAGGGTTAATTGGGTGCAGGGTAAATTTTGGGGACGGAGGGTAAATAATGTTTGGCGGGTGTTATAAGTTTGACCCTTTCTTTGACCTCTTGACTCGTTTTCTATTTGTTTGACTGGATTTAAAGGGTTTAACTTGGGCTAAAGGATAAACGGGCCAAAGGTTTTGGGCTTTTGGTTTTTTATTTGTTTACTTAACGACCGTTAGTCCATTTGTATTAAAGGACTAATGATGTAATTGGATTAGGGACTTTTTGGTGAAATGATTTAATATTCAAGGACCTTTTGGTAATTTTAAGGGTTTGTCTTCACATGAGTTGACCAAGGTTGACCATGGTTGACTTTTGTTGACCCTTGTGGGACTTTTGGTGAAATGATTTAACATTAAAGGTCCTTTTGGTAATTTCAAGGGTTTTAGATTTTGTCTTCACATGAGTTGACAGAGGTTGACCATGGTTGACTAATACCCGGCTCTTGTGTACTCTTTCCGTTCTCGTGTTCGTTTTTGTCTGGTTTTTGGCTCTTTTCATGTGATTCTTGTAATATCCGTACCTACACATCATAAAAGACAAAATATACAATATACAAGCATAATATATTCATTTTTCATCTTTTTAAGGTCATTTTTGGTATATCAAAATTCCTCAAACTAAATGATTGCCGTGTCCTCACGCTATATTATATGCCATAAAACCAAATATTCCAAAACCTCCCCAAACTAATCCTTTGAAAAGTAGCAAATTCTTTTGTGGGGAGAGTTAAGAAATCACAAGTTTTAAAACACCCCGTTTTCCCATTTTTTTCAAAGTTTTTTTCCATTTTTATGATTTTCATAATTTCCAACTTACAACTTATTCATGTGTGACATAATGTATTGCTTTCATTATTCATTGACAACTTTTAGGATCACGGAACAAAAAGCACATAAAAGTGTCCAAATGGATAAATTTATCGTCCCCGACTTTCACTTCTCCAAGCCAAGCTTAAAAACAAGATCATTGTAAAATACAAGTTATGATGCTAACACTACTCATAAAAGCTAATTATCTATTACTTCTCTTCCCTTATTCCTAATTTTGTATCTCAAGATTTTATTTAAGTCATATACCCGAAGGCTCTTTAAGACTTTATTTCGATACTTATTAATTCCAAAAATAAAGTGTAACGGTTAAAACGCAATAATTAGCTCCTAGCCCTTTTCAAAAGATCAAATGTCATCAAGAATGAAGTCCACATCGAGGCAACCAAAATTTGGCTTTTATTAGGCTACTTAAGCATGGCACCATTCATGTCATATACCCTTAGGCTCTTTAAGACATAAATGGACCAATCTTATTTGCACCATATACCCTAAGGCTCTTTAAGGTACAAACAAGACAAAAAATTAAGCAACATTATCCATTCCATATACCCTTAGGCTCTTTAAGGAATGAATAAGGCTATAATTTCACTTATTAAATTCTACTCATCCCATATACCCTAAGGCTCTTTAAGGGATAAGCAAAATATTTATTCATGTGATACATATAGTATGCCAAATTAAGTATTCCTGATGTATACTTATCTTAATCACAAAGGAACTAAGAAACTTCTAGAACTAAATTAATAACCAAAAAACCACACAACTCTATTTAGTAAACATTAATATTTAATAGTGAAACAAGCGAATGAGAGAAAAAGCCACAATTAACACTTATGAGCTTTAAAGAAATCCAACTATTCCACGTTTAGCATCTAAACTTATATTCTACTATATCATCTCTTGTTCTTCACAATTTAAAATTTCTAATAAAGAAATTAGTGAATACTTAGCCTAATAAATCGATCTTTGCATATTTAAAATCAATTATGGGAACTTGTAAAATCTTGACCTTTTCAAGCTAGACTTGCTTTTTTATAGCTCCTTGTATAAAAGATTAGCAAATTTTAATTCATTTACGTTAAGGAGAAAGCTAAGATATAAAACCGGTCGGGTCAAAATTTACTTTTGTTCTCACCAACGGAAAGCCTACATTCGTGTCAAAACACTTATTTTTTTTCAACTAATTTTTATTTTTCATCATTTTCTATATTTATTTATTTATTTATTATTATTATTATTTTTAATTAATTAATTAAAACTAAACTTTTAAATTCTTATATAAAATTTTAAAATTTTTGCTGGAAAACAGGATACATGAGAACAACGAGAAAAAGTAGGTAAGATCATATCGAAGATATACCACCCCATACTAAAACTAAACATTGTCCTCAATGTTTCCTAGTCTAAGGCTTATGACCCCATACTAGAACTCAAAGAGTCGAATGCATAATCTGAGCATAGAAAAAGTATTACAAAAATCTTAAGCCATTTATAAAGTATGCTAAAAGATAGATGTTAGTCGATAATAATCTAGGATATTGGATTTCCTCAAACTAATGGCAAGCAAAGGCTAGAAAGCTCGAGTGAACCGGGACAAAACACCGAACACGAGAGTCTTCAAAAATTTTGGGTCAATCCTACAAACAATCACAAGCACAAACTGTTAGGAAAATATTGTAAACAGACTTAATACTGTTAGTATTAAAGTTAAGTCTGTTAGTTATAGTTAGTACTGATAGAAATAGTTAGTACTGTTAGTAGACGAAGTTAAGTCTAGTAGAATGCAATTAAAGTCTGCCAGCATTAACTTAAGTCTGACAGTATTAATACTTAATACTGTTATGAACCAATAGTTTGTCTGTTTGTATTATAGTATTAGCTATTAATTAGCGTTAATTCTAGGAAGTAGATAAGATTATCTATAACACTCGCGTTATGTTCCTTAAGTCTATAAAAGGAACATAGAATAGTATTGTAAACAGATGAGTTGATTGAGTATTCACAATCAAATAGTAATAGTAATAGCAATTTTAGTATTTGTTCTTGTGTTCATCTTGGTATAGATATTGATATTCCGCGTCAATATTTGTATTCACAGTTATTGTCTCGCATAGAATCATTGGATTTATTCTGGACTATAAGTCGATTAAAAAAGGCTCATTGAGTATCCTGTTTTATAGGACCTACAAGTGGTATCAGAGCCAACCAAAGGGACATTACACAAGATTGGACATAGATCCAAAACCGTTTAGGTCCATCAAGATCAAATAATAATGTCTGGAAACGATGATTTTTCTCTTCATGATGATGAGGAACTTTCTCTTCATGATGATGCATCTTTGGCTGGATCAGTACCAGCAACCAACAAAGAAGATGCTCCTGCTAAACCACCACAAATACACTTTCAAACATCAAACTGCCCGTTCTTCAAAAAGATGATTATGATACGTGGGCGATGGAAATGGAACAATCTCTTGGAGTAAATAGATAATGGACTCTGAAAATGATTCAAATGGGAACTCAAAGAAGCGAGTCACCAAAAGGAAAGATGTGTATAAGGTTCTTCCTCCAACCACCAAGGAAGAACAGTTTGCTGATGAGATAGAAAGGAAAGAAAGGACACTGACTGTTAATGGCTGTTCCAAAAGATCATCTCAGAACTCAGACGTTTTCCATGCAATGGATGTATGCCAAAGAGATTGGGCAGCCATCAAGACACGTGTTTCAGTGGTAATTGGCTAACTCAAAGAAATGCAAAAAGCTATTTTGAAACAAAACGAGTTTAGTGCATTTACTATCACATCTAAGGAAAGCGTAGAGAAAGAGGAAATGATATTATTCCAAAAACGTCATATCACAGTTGGATGCCCTTGGTGCTGGTGTTTAATGAAGACTCAAATTCACAAGTTTATGAGGTCTCTTCCTCTATGCGTGGACAGTCCTAGTCCATGACAATGAGAACGAAGAAGAATATTGACAACGCCTGTCAATAGATATTTATACAATAATCTGAGTATCTTGAACAAGACATCCAACAAGAACATCATCTTCTTCTCTTACATCTGATAATGTGGCTTTCCTATACAAGCAAAAAGCCTCTTCCAGCAAGCATAAGAGCCAAGTCAGGGAAAGCTCAGAAGTTATGAGGTTCTAATACCATTTCCTCTTCCAAAACAAAACCAAGCTGCCTACTCCTGGTCTTGCTAGATGATGTTATCCATACTTTTCATCCACAAAGCTGATATGTGGATATGATACATGAAGACCTTATCAAAATTGATGATCTGGATTGGAAAGAAAGGTTAAAAACTTTGGCAGATTGCTAAAGACTTCCCCATAAAGAATTAATAAGTTCTATACAAAAAGATAGGCAGAAGGCCCAAGAGCGGATGGAAAAAATGCATGTGGCATTTTTGATAAGAGCAAGTTGAATGTTTCAAATAGCCACAATACAGGGCATTTTGCAAGGGAAGCAAAGTTTAAAAAAAGTTTCAAAGGATGGTAGCAGGCAGAAGCAGTAAGGTCATACTTCAAGCCAATGATACCTGGAAAAGGAAGCTTTGATGACTATTGAATGAAGGACCAGATCAATTGAAGAGCAGACTGAAGATGAGGAACTCAATCAAGCTCTAATGGCTTTCCACAGTGAAATAATGAGGTATCCATGAGCTCTAAAGTTGTGTATTAGATCATATAATGCTCATCAAGCTAAGTATGGAAGAATTGCAATCTGACTTTGTTGACCAGGAAAGCTGCCTTTAACTCCCTAATGCAAGCTGTTAATAAATTAGAATCATCAGCTTAAAGCCACCCACAAACAATAATCTTCCTTAAATGAAAAATTAAATTTCAAGCTAATCCAATTTTTGGAAAAAGATGAAAAGCTGAAAAAATATAAAGAATAGAATTAAAGCTGTCAAAGACAAGAGATGCTTTACAAAATTGTTGATTCTGTCTGCATCTTTCTAAAAATCTTGAAGCGTAGTTTTGACTGGGGATGAGCACAACGTTAAGATAGGTATTAGGATATGGCATCAAATCAATGCTGAGGTTCCTAGGATATGAGGAATAAATAATAGAGGATTTTTGCTTATAGGGCAGTCATATGCAGGTAATTATGACTTCCCTCTATACAGCCATTTAAACAAGGGGGGAAGGTAGAATAAAAAGGGTGTCCCCCAACCTCCTTAGTGGTTATTAATACCCCCTAGGGAACGAGGACATAGATGATTCTCTGTATGATATGTAAGGTAAGTCTGGTGCCTCAACCACAATCACCAAGTCCTATTGAGTCTGATGCAAGTTCCACTGTTTACTTCACTTGTCAATACCATGACATGATGGTGAAAACAAGGAAACGTATCTACCATATATTCATCAATGATGACCCTATCCCAATACCTTCTTATTAGCAGGTTAACCAATGCCACCCAGAAGACCTCAACCACATAGTGCCTAAACCTCAACAAACAGTTGACCCTAAGTTGTGCACATTAAGCGATGTAAAAACTCCTAGCAACCAATTATGACACACATGAACTCCTTCAACCTATTCCTTCACATAATAGACCAAATTGGAATCAAAGAATGGAAAGAGACTTAGGTGCAGGATATTCTTTTGAAAGAAAACCATGTTTTGTGTGTGGTAGTCTTAGTCACTTGATTAAGAACTGTGACTATTATGAGAAGAAGATGGCAAGGGAAGCTGCTCTTAAAAGCAAAAGGGTAGTTCATGCTGGATTTAAGGCAAGCTACACCAATCATGGACTAAACACTAACAGGGTGAATAAAGCAAATCAGATTCACCCCCATACCCTGTACAACTAAATAACATTAGAACCCAACTTATAACTAATCTGCTAGCAACACTATAAAACCTCTTTAGGTAAATGTTAATACTGGTCATGGGAATGTTAGTTCTGGGAGAGTGTATGTTAATTCTGGCACTCAAATTAAGTCTGGTGGTTCTAGATTTAATATTGTCAAGCGAAATGTTAGTTCTGGTAGAATGTATGTTAATTCTGGCACTCAAATTAAGTCTGGTGGTTTCTAATTTACTACTATACAACTGGCAAGCAAAATGTTAATTCTGGTAGTGTGCATGTTAATTCTGCTAGAGTAAATAGACCAGTATTAACCAACCAGACTTCAAATAAAACCAAACTATCTCAGGTGAAACTTAAAAGTCCAAAGAAAATGTTTTTCCAAACCAAATTTCACCCACCTGGAAATAGACCCTTTTCAGGAATACACATACAAGTCAATGAAATATGCTGTTAAGGTCAAAATAGGCATCTGCTGTTAAGTACCGACCAGCAGATGTGTTCTGGATAAAGCAATACCACTCTCCCAAAACCAATTGGGCCCAACCCCTGACAAATTGTTAATGTTTTCTTCTAGAGGTCCCACAAGGCAGACCCAAGCTGAGAAGGCCTGGGTCCCAAAGAGAAACTAATCTCTTGTTGTTTTTGCAGGATCATTCCGCTGAAGCATATGGAGCAAGAGGTATTATTTTTGATAGTGGATTTCAGGTCCCATGACCTGGTAAAGGTGGCCCATCTTTGAAGATTATCAACACTATCCCAAAGTGGGATTCGGTTACATTTGGAGGAAGTAAAAGGGTAGTCTCAGTGAAAAGGTACAATTGAGATTAGGTTAATTTAGTTTCTGATGATGTGGCTTTTGTGAAGGAACATGACATTTTAATTTAATCTCCATATCTTTTTTTCCAATATGTGATAAAAAGATAAATGTACTCTTTACTGAAAAAGAGTGTTTTGTTGGTGTCCACTGACTTCAAGATGCCCTGATGAAAATCCAGGTCCTCTATAAGATTCCTAGCGCAACACAACATGAATTACTTTTGATAAATGAAAAAAAATGTTGCTTCTTCAAAAGGATACACTTTTTTATTAGCAAAAGCCTCATCTAATGAAGCTAAATTGTGGCACAAGAGGTTAGGTCACCTTAATCCTTAATTTCAAAAATTTAAATAAACTTGTAAAAGATAATCTAGTTAGAGGGTTACCTTCCAAGAGTTTCAAAAATGACCACACTTGTGTTGCTTGTCAGAAGGGAAAGCAACACAAGGCCTCCTGTAAAGCCAAGATTGATAGATATGTGACCCACCCATTACATACCTTGCACATGGATTTATTTGGACCAACTTCTGTGAGGAGTATCAACCATGCAAGTTACTGTCTAGTGATTACTGATGACTGTTCAAGGTTTTGTTGGGTTTTCTTTCTAGCCAAAAAGGATGAGACAAGTGGCATCCTTAAGACTTTTGTAAGACAGATAGAAAACCAACTCAATCAAAAGGTTAAAATCATTAGATCAGATAATGGGACAGAATTTAAAAACAGGGTTATGCTTGAGTTCTGTGGGGAAAAGGGTATAAAACAGGAGTTTAGTAATGCAAGAACTCCTCAGCAAAATGGGGTTGCTGAGAGAATGAATAGGACCCTAATAGAGGCTGCTAGGACTATGCTAGCTGATTCACACTTACCTACAACTTTTTGGGCAGAAGCAGTAAATACTGCTTGTTATACCTTCAACAGGGTAAGGGTGACCAAACCTCAGAACAAAACTCCTTATGAGCTTTTGTTTGGCCATAAACCAATCATTAGCTACATAAGACCATTTGGGTGCCATGTGACCATTCTCAATACTCTTAGCCCACTAGGAAAGTTTGATGGAAAGTCTGATGAGGGTTTTCTTGTTGGTTACTCTGTGAATAGTAAAGCCTTTAGGGTTTATAACTTAGTCACCAAAAGAGTTGAAGTAAACCTTCATGTCAACTTTCTTGAGGAAAAACCCAATGTGCAGGGATTAGGCCATAGGTGGATGTTTGACTTAGACTATCTTACAGACTCTATGAACTATATACCTGTATCTTTGCAAAATCAAGCTAACCCTGCAGGTTCAAAAGAGGTCATTGACATTGATGTGCAGACTGAAGAGGCTGAAGAACTCCTTGTGGTTTCTTCTACTTCTAGAAAAGCAGCTGGTTCTGAAAACATGGCTACAACGAAGACTCACTCCTCAAAGAAGCCATCTTCTACTCCAATATCCAAATCTGGTCATGAGGTTATAGTTTTTAGGAAAGAGCTTGATGCACTTGGTTTGAAGACCTTAAGCCGAGTACCTCAATCCGTACCTAGCAGTACTAATCCTGTTAATACTGGTAGTATTAACCTTAATACTGCTTTTGAGGAGGTTAATACTGGCAATATTGAAGCTATCTCTCCTAGTGCTGCAAGATTCTTTAAAACAAGGACTGGTTACACCTCCTACAACAAAGGCACATGCTTCAGGGGAGGAACAAGAGGAAGAAATAAGCCCAAACACTCTTGAAGCAGCCAAAACTCTCTCAAAGGTTGCCTCTTTAAAGTCAAGGTCAATTCACAAAGGAAGGAGGTACAAGAGAAGAAAAGAGTCTACAGGCAAGAAAGTAGTCTCAAGCTTGGACTTTCAAGAAGATAATACTGGTGCTGAAAAGATTAATACTGCTGGTGAGGTTAATGCTGCTGGTATTGAAGTTAATACTGCTAGTAAAGTTAATACTGGTAGTATTGAACTTAATACTGTTATTGAGCAAGACAGTACTGCTGGTGAAAATAAATTGACTAATCACATTAATCATCACATTAATGTTTGACTAATCACATTAATGTTTGACTAATCTATATCTTCAACATTATTGTTGATTTCAATCAACATTAATCTTGATCTTGTTTCCTTCTTTAGCATATCTTGTTTCCTTTTGTTTCTTCTTTCTTCATTTCTGTTTATGGGTTTTGTAATCATCAAATCTGTAATTCCTAACATACTTATTATATATATTTTATTATATATTATATATATAAGAAGTGTTAGTTTAGCTTCAATCAAATTTTTGGCGCCGCTGCCGGGGAAGCTGTGAAACCGATTATCGTTACTTTTGAGAAGTTGTGTTTGAATCGGTGAATATTAGCATATAAAAAAACCAAAAATATAAAAACATTGTCATAAAAAGAAATAAAATTCACAAATTGGTAAAAATACCAAAATATAATAT
>BQNB010113735.1:2500-19482 GCA_026074375.1 Tanacetum coccineum
AAACATTTACGGTAACAATTCGTCTTACTTGCTTGAATGTCATATGATATAAAAAGGGAATCAAGACATAAATTGAGCAAATGCATTCAAGGATAACTAAACAAGATTGGAAACACAATTTCAACTAAACAAGATTGGAAACACAATTTCTTTGGAGCAAGTGCCTTTACGAAAAATCAAGTTTTTAATGAAAATTAACAATACGCCGCAAAAATCCATTGGTGTCCCGAAACACACCCAAGTTTTGACATTGGATATGAATAGTTTAAGTTCCTTGAGGGAAGTTACATATAAATTACAATGGAAACACACAACTTTAAAGCTCATCTATAACCATGTCAATAATGTGTTGGGAGTTAAAACCTCTTGGATTATTCGGCCAAAAGATCGTAAATCATGGTTACCCAAAAAAAGAACGTGTTAGGTATTCTTGATATTATTGATCCTAACAGATGTTACAAACATATGTGCAGAGCATTTCTTTTAACGGCAATTTTGAGTTAACACCCGACATGTTATATATTGGTAAGATTCGCTATGGATACATTAATGTTCTTCAAGGTTTTCTAGATTATTTTAAGGAACACCAATCATTTGCCTAATTCTAAGACAATTAAATAATGACAAAGATTAGTGTGGAGGTAGGTGCTTCTCAACCCTACAAATACATGACCATGGCTTATTTCTTTTTCAAACAACTCAAGTGACCCAGAAGCATTTTTTGTCGCAAATTGCCATCTTTTTGCCACTAGTTAAAACCTTTCTCAAACATTTTATTCAATTTTCATGCGTTGGTTGTTTAAAGGGGGGCACTAATGGCAAGATTAACTTTGGATCATCCCCTGGTGATAGCGAGGGTAGTCGGAGATGTAGTCGACCCTTTTGTTCCTAGTGTGAATATGTGTGTAATGTATAAGGACTCGTCAAACCAAGTGTACAATGGGCATGAGAGGCTCCCTTCTTCTGTCACTAGTAAACCTCGGGTTGATGTTCATGGTGAGGATTTGAGATCCTTCTTTACACTGGTACACTACTTCTCAACTCATAACTCTTGACGCTTAAAACTTATCATTTTTTGTTATAGTATTTGATACTTTGTTGCAAACTAACCATTTTATCTTCTTTTTTTAAAGTTCAAGAGTTGTAAGTTGTAACTAGCTATAGCTATAGCTACTATGAAAGATTATACGTAGTATGATTTTCACTTTTTCAGTGATTATTTGGCATAAAAAATTACAAGATGTCTTGAATTGCATAAACAACGCCCCTTGCTAGTGGCTAGATTAGATGAAATTGAAACATTATATTTCTCTTTGGATAGTTCATAGATCGAAAATGTTAAAGCTGAACGAAAACATCAAAACCTATATATTAGTAATTAATAAGCTTTAAAATCGATAAAATATTGGAATCTGATTTTGTGTCAAATTATTTGATGATTTCAGATAATGACAGATCCGGATACTCCTGGTCCTAGTGATCCATATCTCAAGGAGCACTTGCACTGGTATTGTTATTCTGAATTGATTAATTGAGAAAGCATGTTTTCTAACATTTTCTTACTTTATTTTCCTAATGTTCATTTCTTGAAACCCTACTTATAAATAGCATTTACACATGCAAAAGGTGTTACATATCAGTGTGTGTTCAGATCATGTGTTGTGTCAAAATCTTGCAAATAATATCATCAATTTGTTATGTTTGGCAAAACTAGATGTGAGTTGTATGCTGTAAGTTGTTAATTGTAAGTAGTAAGTTCTAAGCTGCAAAACTGTTAACATTAGTTACAAGTTGTATTTTTTTTCAATAAAAGTGTATGGTAAATTAATTGTTAACTCTAACTATAAGATGAAAAATGACATAAAAAAACATATTTATATAATTGTAAATAAATATAAAACATGAAAATAATAAACTTAACTTGCAAGTTGTTGATGTTACACTAACTTAACTTAGTATAAGATATTTATGTTCTTTCTTAGACTATAGTAGTTAAAAACTTAAATACACAGCAAATATAATGGTAATATACACAACCTTTTATATATGAACACATGTTAATATACCTGTTTATTTATTTAGTGATCCGCCAATCGGTTATAGCATTTTCATTTTTATTTAGTGATCGCCACCGGTTATAGATGTGATTAGAGGGTATCTAAATAAATTAGTGTATAAAAGGCTCTACATAAAAACAAGACGCTTCCTTGATCAACGTTCAAAAATGGAGCTATTTGATAGAAAGCAAAGCTTTCTTCTATGGTATCCAAACAAAGCTATATATTTGTTGGAGCTTTTTGTAGAAAACAAAAAGCTAATAGCTCTTAAAAAGCTCTAGAAAAGCTCTTGCCAAACTATATAAAATATGTATGGAAACTGATTACATTTTCCTAGTATATATATTGGATATATACGTCTGTTGTATAGCTACATGTAGATCTTGATAAATACAGGTATTCTTGAAAGAAAAAAATGAGAAAACAACATGATCCGCTATAATTAGTAGTGTGAGTCACAGTTCTGTAGCTAAAAAAGAAATAGTTTCTTACGGATCATGACTGAGACTTAGTATCTATTTGTATATACAGGACCCCTTAATATATAAAAAATTACTCAAATTTTATTAGTTTTCAGTTCTGATCGAAGCTCGATATAGCATAGTTGTTTAGAAAGTCGTTTGAGAAGAAGTCACAACAATACAATAAATATGATTGAAGAACTTCCGGATGACAGTATTATTCTAGGTTGTATATATTGAATTAGTGTTTAATGTTTAGCAACAAGTAGGATTAAGAGGCCATGGCGATTTCAAAAGATTCTCTTCATTTGATCGATCTTCTTTAGCCTGTTTGATTATCATTCATCAAGAAGGAACAAAAAGGGTGATACATAGCTTTGTTTCCGGTTCGATCGAAAGGAGAAGATAATAACAAATTCACCAATGATAGGCATTTTCAATCCTATTTTCGGATCTTGGCTATTCTGTTGTTAAATAACGATGGCAATTGGCACAGGTCACCGATCTAATAATTATTCAGAAAGCAAAAGGAACGATCATCTCGATAATAATTGTCGTCAAGAGCAACGTAACAAAGGTATTCCCAACAAATCCCATCCTAATTTTCGTGAGGAACATAAGTCGTTTTCATCAATCTTTGTTTCTAATATCCCATGGAATGCGTCGGTCCAAGATCTTTGGGATATTTGTAACAAATGGGGTGTGGTGATCAATGTTTACATAGCTGCAAAGAGATCCAAATCGGGTCATCGATTTGGTTTTGTACGTTTTATAAACGTTAATGATATCAATCAGTTAGTTTCCAATCTAAGAACGGCATGGATGGGTGGTTTTCATTTATTTGCCGATGTGGCGAAGTATGGTCGAACTTATAATAGACCTGTGGAACGTTCTGGGGACGGCAAACCCAGTGTAGGTTCGAACTCTCAATCTGTTAGTATCAACGAAAATGTTTTTCAGTCTTTTAACTCGTATGCTAAAGCGGTCCTGGGCAACAAATCAGTGGACATGTCGGGCAAATACGGTACAAGTAATGCTGGAGCAGAATCTGTGGGGGTGTCGGATTGTAACAAGGTATATAAGGAAGCGGGTAATGAAGCGGTGATGTCTATCTCGGTAGACGATTGTATTGATTTGGATGGTATGGAGCGTAGTATTCTTGCTAAAGTTAAAGATTTAAGTGTCATTTCAGAGCTTCTAAAACATATGTCTTCTGAGGGATTCGATGATGTTGGTCTTAGATATGTTGGGGGACGTTGGGTTTGGTTGGAATTCGACTCTATGGATCAAGTGGAAAGCGTCAAGACTTCAAAGGCGTTAAAAGAGATATTTTTGGAGTTCAAAGATGTTTCTCACGATTTTATTCCAGATGAAAGATGTGTTTGGATAGACCTGGTGGGTCTGCCATTGGCATCATGGGCTCCAGAGGTTTATAAGAAGTTGGGTGGTCGGTGGGGAAGCAGCGTGTTTACGGATATGGTAAGTGATGGACCAATGTCTCATGGGAAGGTTTGTGTCCTTACAGAGTCTTTACATCGTGTGATAGAGTCCTTTATAGTTTCATATCGTAATCGGACTTATCGTATTATCGCTACTGAGTTTGCATATTGGGCGCCCAATATTGAATCGATGGAGGTCAATTCCGAGTCTAATCCTCTGGAAAGGAAGGATGCAGAGGGTCCTAGTTTGGATGAAAGTTTGGAAAATGAGGAGCATTTGGATGTCGATAGTTGTGATTCAGATTCCCCTAAGAATGTTAACAATGATTCGGTGTCGCCTTCTAGTCGGGTTTTGCGAGAGGAGGATGTTCGTGGGGTGGAAAGTGATCTTGTGGACTCCTTTGAAGAAGGCGAGATTCGTGATGATTCGGTCTTGTATAATGATGGGTGTATTAAGGATTGCATGGAAAAGAATTTGGAAGATGATGCTGGTGAGATTCTTGGAGTTCATTCTCAGGGTGATTGTGGTAATGTTACCACTGATGATAATGAGGATGTTACGCCAGTTATTGCTCCTGAAAAAGACTCCATCATTGCGCCTCCATCTACACCCCCGGGTAATGATTTAAATATTGCTGTTGAGTCTGGTTCTTCGTGGATTGATTATATTGGTCCTCTAACTAGTGACGAGATAGATTCTGATAAACGATGGAGCTATAGAGACCCCAATGGAAATATACACGGGTTGTTCTCTCTCGCGCAACTACGTTCGTGGAAAGATTATTTTCCTAGCGATCTTCAGATTTGGAGTTATTATGGCAACGTTAAAGAAGCTATTCTTCTTCATAATGCCTTATCGAGACAAACAAAGGATGCCGGTTAGATCGCTTTTTGGTTTGATGCCTCGGGTGTTCGGTTTCGTTCATGGGAGTTAATTCAGTTGGCGCCATGGTGGGATAATTCTTATTCTAATAGTCTTTGGTTGTTTTGCGAGTTCGTTTCGTTAGTATTTTTCTGTTCCTTTTCGTTCTTTGTTTGTTGGATCGTTTTTGCGTGTATATCGTCTGCTAGTTTCTTTCTAGCATTTTTTAATAAAATTCCATTTGCCGTTCAAAAAAAAAAGTAGGATTACCGCGCGTTGCTGCGGGTCGTTATTTTTTCACACCGCACTATTAAACATGAGACCGAAAAAATAAACCTGCACAAAAAAAACATATAACTAAAAAAGAAACCTTTAAACATGAGGCCCAACACATAAGGCCATATAAAAAAAACAAACTATTAAACATGAGACCGAAAAAATAAACCCGCACAAAATTAAAAAATATATAATAATAATAACAATGGCCCGCAACAACGCGCGAAAAATTAACGTCCCGCAGCAACGCGCGGGTAATCGTGCTTGTTTAATAAATAAAGTTTATTATATAAAAAGTCGTAAATAGGTAAAAGTTAAGGGTCCGTTTTGTAATTTATTTTTTTACGTTGGGCCAGATTGGGAGAAATTTTTTGGGCCAGATTTTGGGCTAGTACCGTGTGTACTGTAGCATGCACTGTAGCATGTTACTGTAGCAGAGCAGATTTTTTTTTAGTTTGGACCACTTTTGGGCTAATTTTTTAGCTCGACACTGTAGCAATGGTCAAAGGGTGGTCAAACATTTGTGAATTGTATTATAGGGTAATGGTGAAAACTTAATTCCCTGGCTGTCGCATTATATACCTTGGCTTCCACTATATTTAGCAATTTAACAGTGTTTCCGCAAGTTTTGTCTTTGTTCTTTACACAAACCAATTCATCTTACCGTTATCACAAATGTTATGGTGATTCATAATTAAACCAACTTGTATACATCAATATATGTACGCTGCGCGTCTTACTAATTTTCCACATACTAAACTTTGCTAGTTATATAACATTTACCTTTGTCCAATCGGTCCATATGAATACATACCAGATGTGTGGATCTTTAATTACTTCACTTAAAAATTGATCAGTTAGAGTTAAAACTCACCAAAGTGTATTCTGACACACATAATTCATATAAGTGTGTTAGCTTTCACATAAACTACTAAACCAATTTAATTAACCTCTCGTAATATTACTGGGTTTTCGAGTTGCCTACCAACTTTAGTATTATTTTTTTGTATTATCCTTAGTCGTAATAAGTTGGTGTGACAATAAACTTGAACAAAACAAATATAGTCGTAATAATATGTAATTTGTATTATCCTATCTGGTTTCAAGCTACATGTTTTTTTGATAGGAATTTCACTGTTCATAAGAAAAACGGATAAAACAAACGTATTTTACCACGTTTTAAGCTTGCCCCGACCATCCATATTGTCAACATAGAGCTGAGAGAATAAAAGAGGGGCCAAGGTTACAAGTGGTATAAATGGGAGTTGAAATGTATATGATGTAAATGTTACTGTACTTGGCAATCTTAACTGATTTGACACTTACCTCTTCTTCTTTTTCAGGATGGTAACAGATATCCCAGGAACCACTGACTCCTCTTTTGGTTTGTTCTTATCTTATTTTTATTCATGCAAATCTTGATTAATATTTACATGTATGTTAATAACAATAAATAAAAAAACAAGAACTACTAGAAATACTACAACTCACAAAAGCAAAGGTAGAATACCAAACCTTCAAAAAAAAATTGTGATCCTATCAACTTATAAGGTAGAGATAACTTACAATATCTACTCTGATGAGCTCAAACCCATAAAACTTATATCATTTCAATCCCTAATGCAAGCACTTGCATGAACATGTATAATGTATATATACATGTATGTCTGCATGTTTCAATGCACAAGAATATATATAAAGCTTAATGTTGTTGAGAATAAGGTCTTTACTTGGCGTCTTGGACGCGAAGACTGTTTTGGATCTGTGAATCCACAGGACCCATTTTACTTTTATCACTTGACAAGAGACGTTGTAAGTTAGATAATAAAAAAAGTATGCTCGACAATCTTGTATATATTCGGTGAATTGGAAGCTTAGCTTAGCTGAAGCTTTTTGTGCTCAAGTGTTTTTATTTATTCTAAAGCACTTTGGAAAAATTTAATCCACATCATTGTCTAACTCGAATTAATATAAATCAGCTATTGTGTAAAGTCGTAAATATCATAAAATATAAATAACAAATCAAATAAATGAGCACCCAATGCAAAATCATGACGAGACCATACATTAAGATTGGAAAGTGAAACCATACATTAGTCAATATTTTTTTCGTTAACTATAGAATGGTAAATAAATTTTTAAAGACAATAACTTGGTGAAAAACTCTATATAAACATCTTATATCATTCTAAATAATTTAATACACTGTTAAATTAAGTAGCACTACATCAATTGAAACTAAAAGTAATAAATAAAGAAAATACTTACTACTACCTTTTCAACTTTGGAAGTGGTGGCCTTTAGTAGATCATGTTTCCGCATCCTTCCAAATAGAAAGTGCATGTACTACCAAAAGCAACATGAATAAAGTGTTTACTAGGTCTTTTCAAGGGGCATGCTTGTTGTTATGTGACACCAATTATTTTTTTCGATATTGTTAATTTTTGAAAAAACATATATTTTTCTTAAATGTATCTTAAATGTGCTCGATCTATCAAAATGTGTCTTTAGTGTTACGATTCAAAAACGTTTGTCATATTTGGTCTTGATTTCGACACTGCATGCAAATGAACAATTTCATCACATATCTACTCATTCCTAATAATATATAGTTCAAGAGTCCATGCCTTTAAAGTATTATGGTTAAGTTATTATGTAATTTAATTAGACTAATTACATAAACATTCTTAAACCTAGCTCAAGATGTTAAGGTTAGAATAATATATTCAAGAACAGGTAAAAGTATTAGCGAACGCACAAAAGCGAGTGTC
Source organism: Tanacetum coccineum (assembly GCA_026074375.1). Taxonomy (NCBI): domain Eukaryota; kingdom Viridiplantae; phylum Streptophyta; class Magnoliopsida; order Asterales; family Asteraceae; genus Tanacetum; species Tanacetum coccineum. The sequence continues at coordinate 10,367 of BQNB010113735.1, forward strand.
GTAGAAACAATTAACACTATAATAATTGTGTGACTAATATCTTAAACTCAAGGCATCGCATCAGTTTAGACAAGTTTCGCCTATTTCACAAAAGAATAAAATGCTACAAAAGATTGAGAGTTATGGCACGGATATATGTTTGTATAATTTGTAAGTTTTTTTTTAGGAAATGAGGTGAGCTATGACATTCCTAGGACAATCGTTGGCATCCACAGGTACATAAAATATTTTCTCGTGCGTTGTTGGTTTTGATCTATATTGCATATCTTTAACCTAACTAGTTTATTGGTATCTTTACATAGGTACGTTTTCTTGCTTTTTAAGCAAAAAGGAAGACAAACCGTGAGTTGCACATCTTCAAGAGGTATGTTTAACACTAGAAGCTTTGCTCGTGAGAATGACCTTGGTTTACCTGTTAACAGAGACAGCTGCCAGAAGACGATAGATTGGTCGTTCAAATATAAGCATCAAGTGAATAAAGAACAAGATCAATGTGGGTAATAATGTAATTTTATGTGATGTGTGATTAAGCTTATAAACTGGTTTTGTAACGTTTTCAAGTGAGCGAGTTAAGTTGTAATTTGGTGTATTCATATATATCAGCTAGAGTTGCTGAATTGGTTTCATGCACTGAAAAAATTAAACGACCCTTCCTACAATTCTTTAGAGGTTTGTGCTTTAATGGGGTTTCTCAAACAACATACATGCCAGGGCATTTGCAATTTAGGAACAAAGTATGTTTTGACGCCAAATCACGGAGGAAGGATACCCTCGGAGATTAGATCATGAGTCTATTATATTAATGGCCGGATGGGTGTGGTTATTTAGACTTCCCATAAAATGTTGCAAATACCCCTCCTAATTTTTTTGGTTTTTTTATTTTATTTTTCTAATTTTTTTTGTGTTATAATTCTGTGAAACGAAAAGTGCGGAATAAAAATTATAAAGTTATACTAGTGAAAAATATTAAGCTATCAAATAATAAGGAACAGAAACTAAAAAAAAATGTGTTGCACTGTAAACTGAGAGGGAAAAATGAAGGTATTGGTGGTACTTTTTGTACTTTAAGAGGTTAGGGGGGTCTTTATAACACAACCCTGGCCGGAATACTCATTGCTATAGGAATCAACAAACAATCAGAAGGTTATAAAATAGTTAGTTTAATACACAACCACACAATGGAGATGATTGAATCTTTCATTTAGTGGCTGGTACTTGGAATGACAAGTTGGCAAGGGTCTTTTCAAAGTAAATGATCACAAAAAAGAATATGATCAACTGTTTAGAAACTTGTAAAATTATTTATTTTTATTTTAGAGTATGTAATTTTTTTTAACGACATAAGATTAAGAAAAAGAAACTTAGCAAGGAGCAAAGTAAGAATTACAAGGGATTGCATAAAGCGATTTGTGGGTTAAAAAGCCACTCTAGCCAATTACAAGACACTTTCCTAAGTGAAAGTCCTAATTTAACATATCTATATGAAAATGTAGAACACAAGAAGCAAATAGATAACACAAGAATAACTTTTCAATCGTGTAATGCTTTATTGCTATAAACAAAGTATTACAAAGTGTTATGCATCACACTCGTTGAATGACAATGTGAGATTACCCTTTGAACAAGTAAACTTGACAAAATATCAAGTTTACAAGCAAACTTATATAGACACGCTGATAGGATCAACTGACTATTCTGTAAGTTTGACAAAGGAGTAAATGCAACAATATAAGTAATAGCATTTACTCCTTAAAACATTCCTTATTTATAGTGAAACGAGGTTGCTTCCTTAGTGGAGGTAGTTGAGACGTGTCAAGAATCAAGTGGTAGAAATACATCTACATTTAATGCACATCCATTCTTAGAAACATCTCGCTCATACTTTTGTGAACAGTTCTGCCAACTGTTCACAACTTTCACCAACTCGTACTTTATTTCAGGCTTTAATTCAAAGGACACTTCGTCCCGTCATATTGCTTTATTGAATTGTCCCACCTAAACTTCACTCATATAAGTTTAAGTCCAGCTTACTCTTCTTCAAAGGGTAATAGGATTATCAGGGTATTACCACCCCTGACTCTCATTAAAACCATCAGCGTATTCCTTCTACATACCATCTGATATCCCAGCTGACGAGTATGTCTTCAAGTAATCTTCGACTTCCTTGACAATGTCTTTCACTTGAATACATCTGAGGTTGCTCGCTGAGGCTTTGCATTCAGCGAGTCCTTCATTGCTCGCTGATATCCATTATCGGGTCTTTCAATACTTAGCCTAATTTCTGTTTAAATCTAGACAGAGACAATTGAGCTCTGAATTGGCCCAACAATCTTCTGCTATTTGAATATAAATTATGCTAAGTAAATAATTATTGTAAATGAGTACACATCTTCTTCTTACACATAATTAATAAGGAAAAATAAAAAAGGAACTTCATTTATAATGTTACATGCTGACCAAGATTATCTAAGATAATTTTTCTAGCTTTTATAACATCATTCCTAGCCTATACTACAAAGTTCAGTTTGTTGTACATTTCCTTGGCATCTGATGAGTTTCTTTTGATGGTATTTTGGATCCTAATCAGTTGAGGAGTAGTTGCCAGGTGAAATTCTTCTTCCCTTTAAAAGACTAGATCAAAATTACCATTGTATAAGAATATCCCTGATTCAGGTTCCCTGATGACCAACCCCTCTGATGCTATAACCCCTAAAGGAGGAACCAACTTCTTGTGCATCCCATCAACTATAATATCTTCTTTAACAAACACCTTATGAATCAGCTCAACTTTTCTCTTCCTCTTCAAACCCGCTTTCTTCTCCTATGGATGAAGATCAAAGGCTGTAAGTTTAGGTGGATGAGAAATACTAAGTTTTTCCAGCTAGGGTTGCCACCGAATGAAACTTAGCTTTCAAGTTCTTGAGGAGCTGATCATTTGCTTTGGTTTATGATTTGGATGCCAGAGCATGAGACTTCAGCCACTCAGTAAACTGCAGCTTCTTGAGCATACACTTTTCATACACAATAAAGTTTAGAGGCTGATTATTCCTTACAATTGTCATTGTGGCTTCTTTGGTAGTGTTGTTTACCATGTAGCTAAACTTGGTTATTGGCAGAGGATCATCCCTGAAAGTGATGCAGTGATTGTATTCTTCCAACATCTTTTCCTTTTTTTGCTTCATATGCAGCTAGTTGTTCAGCATGTGCTCTCAGCTCATCAGGTGTCGTCACTTTCTTCAACCACTTCTTAGACTTTTCTTTTTTAGCTTTTAAACCATCTAACCTCTTAATTTCTTCCATCTGAGCCTTAGCCTTTTCAATAGATAGTGGACTTTTTCCAGCTGCGTTGAATTGATGATGATTTAAAATCTTTAGAACGGACCTACTTTGTTCCATGAAAGGCATGAGTTGCTTTAGTTGATCATCCTCAGAGGCTATGCCCTTTCCTTTATCATAAGCCTTTGGGGGAGAAGTTAGGGAGAAATCAGAGGATTCGGAGCTGAACAAGTTTGTAGCGAATTAATCATAAGGGATGTTATTGTTGATGACAGGTGGCTTGATCGAGTTCAGCGGAGTTAGGAAAGGAATGTGAAAGTATTCTAATGCAAACTTCAACTTCTTAGCAAAAGGCTCCTCACTTGATGAATGAACTATTAAATCAGTTAAAGTTGGAGGAGCTTGATTAGATGATTGCTCCCCCTGAGCAGATGATTGCTCCTTGTGAGCTTCAGCAGTTGACTCATTATCCTTGACTTGATCAGATTGGGGCTCAGTAGACGCATTCTCCCCCTCAGTATCAGCTTTAGGAGAAGCTGGTACTGGGTCTATCATCCTAACTAGCTCTCTGATCAAGTTAACCAGCTCAGGATATCAGCATCATTCTTATCGATCTTTGCTTGCAGCTGTTTGGTATTGATAACAAAAATATCCTTGGGTACCCTGACAGTGGAATGAATCATTTGCTCCAATTATTTTATCAGCTGTAACTGATGTTTGGCATTCCATCTGAGCAACTCATTCACAGTCCCAATCTGTTTCTTTACATTGCACTGAACAGATTTATCCACTGTAGTTCTGATGGCTTTGCCCAGCTTCTTTTAAAGGAGCACAAACCTGCTACACTCTATTTTGTTTAGAGCACCGAATTCTCTGTTTAGAGGTTTGAGGATGATGTTAGGAACTTCAGTTCGAACAATCTTTTGACTCTTTTTTCAAACTTAGGCAAGGCCTTTTTGACATAATTTTTTAGAAGATCAGGAAGAATGGTCTTGAGAGTGTCAGATAGTAGCTCATGTAGTCTTTTCTCAAGAGCATCAGCTACCATTCTAGGTATTGAGTCATTAATTTTATCAGCCACCCGTTGAGACAAAGATGACTCAAGATTTTTTACTTGACCAACAAGTGATGAGATATCTATTTGAAGATGACCAAGGGGGTCTGACTTAGTGGACCTAGCAGCGAAAGTATTTAAGTTGTCTTAAGTTTTTGCCATGTCAACCAACTCATCAATGATATTATTACTAGCATTCTCAACAACTTTTAAAAGCTCTTCCTTAGTTGCATAGTCATCAGCAAAAGCCTCTTCAAACCCAGATACAAACATAATTTCATCATCAAACATAGACTCCAAATCAGAATTAGCATCTTAAAGTTCAGCATCCCGTGATGAGCCAATCAGGGTGATCTCAACCGCATCATTATGTGATTATAAAACTACCTTCTCTTTGCCAACAAACTTTATCTCTAACTCTGTGTCTGATGAGATGTCATTTGATACACTTTTTTGGGGTCATTTAACCCCCTAAATCGTGCAAATATGCCTAAATTATATACTTAATCATTCTTTTTGTATTTTCAGCACTTGGATAGCTTTTGAAGGAAATACACATGACTTGAGCTCATTTGAAGAAGAAATAGACAAGACTACGAATCTACACCAAATCTCTTGAAAAATACGCGTATAGTGCGTGGAGACGACGTCACATTTTATTGTTACGGCGTCATGGCTTACAAAGGACGGCGTCAGGTTTTTTGAGACGACGTCAGGATCCAACCGACTTAAAGAAGCCCTAGAAGATTCGGAGGGGCGACGGCGTCACGATTATAACAAGATGTCGTCACGTTCGTTTTCCTATATATACAAACTCATTTTTAAGGTTTTAAGTGTGTAACTTTTGGGAACTGAACCCTACTTTTAGAATACGATTATAGCTGCTATTTAGGCTGATTATAAGGTGTTAAAACCATCTTGTATCAGCCTTAATTACATGTTTTAATCAAGTGAGATCTCCTATCTTTTATCATTCAATATGTCTATGTGTTGTGTGATTGATTCTTGTTCTTCACTTCCTTTTAACATGTTGGGCTAGATCCTTAAGTATTTACTTATGATTGCATAAAACTTAGTTTGTAGATCCTTTTAATGTTGCTTTTTATGATGGATGTGCATGTTAGGCTTTAGAAAACTAGCCATAAGATATTAAATTGGCATAGACGTTTAGGGAAATGCAAGTGCGTAGAAAGGATACCATCGGTAACAGTCTTCATACTACCTTACCCATAATATGGTTGATCAGTGTTTTAATGCATGTAATGTACTCTCAGAGGCCTTGTAATAGTCTTTATATTACCTTACTTGTGCGTTTCCTTAACTAAATATTACGTAGACGGTGTTTTCGTGTAATTCGCTCATGAATAAGAAAATACTTACACAGATCATCACAAGTGTGACAAAGCAACAGGATTAGGAGAAGCAAACTAAGAAGTAGTGTATGATTAAGTTAATACGTTCGTTTATCATATAGTTATCACCAAAGTAGTTTAGATTTATAATTAGTTTAATTAGCTAAAACCAAACCAAACCTCTCAAAACTATAATTTTACCTGTTTTCTATAAAATATAAAAATACAAAAATAATCTTCTCTCAAACCTTAGACCTCTGTTATATTTTGTTTGAGCCTTCCCAACCTATTCCCTTATAGAACGATAACAACCCCCAAGTCTTGCCTATACTATACTACAACGGTTATATATACTACCTATGGAGTTGTAAAACTCTTTGTGAGTCGCAACACCCACATCAAGTTTTTAGCGCCGCTTGATTCCTATCAAGTAGGATTTTAATTTCTTGTCAATTAACTTTCTCATAGTCTATCTTTTCTTTGTTCTCTTTGTTTGTAAAAATCCTCTTGTTTATGTTGTAAATAAAGTTGTCATTTAAAATGAATAGGTATAGTTATTCTAGTGTAAATAGATTAAAATGTTTCGTTGAAACCTCACAAAATGATGTTTTGATGTTCCAACGACATCAAAATGAATCTCTTTACGATGTGTGGACTCATTTCAAAAACTTAATCTAAAGAGTCCCTCATCATAGCCTCGATTTATAGACCAAGATTCAAATCTTTTATAATAGTGTCAACCACTACACCCAGATGGACCTTAACTTTGATGCAGACGGGGACCTTAGGCAGTTAAGTGCTGAAGAAGCATGGGAAACCATAGAAATTTTTGCCCAAAAATAAAAAGAGTGGGACAAACCTTTTAAAGCTATTACTGAGCAAGAAATGAATTGTTTGGCAATAAAAAGGTATGGTTTGAGATTCCTAGGTGCATAGCATGGGATAAGGTGGATAATCCAAGCCCACAAAGTACCCCACAATTCATCCCATCATTTGAGAAATACACACCGCCCGTGACTTGCCCGGAAGAAGTAGAAGAGACTTTAGGAACCAGGATTGAGGTAGAACCTTTGGACCAAACAAAACAAGAGGATGTAGGTTTGAATAATCACAGAATTCCTATTAGTTATACGGAAGTTCCTATTTTTGATGAACTGGAGCCTCAACCACAACCCTTACGTAATTATCCATCATTAGATGTAAGTCTAAGAGGTAAAAGAGGAACCAACGCACTCATCAACCCATATAGTCCAGGTAGTTTTAGGATGAAGGTAATAGATTCATTGACCATTCATACACCACCTTCACCCCACGAGGCATCTTTCCACCTTAAGGATGTGTATTGCTATTATCACCCATGCATTGATGATCCTAAGAAACATTATGGATTTAAACTAGGTTTATTAGGACAAAGTGGATCTCTAGGTGTTGATTTTTTGAATTTGAAGATGATAGAAGATGATTGAGAAATTGAATCTAAAGAAGTTTTTTTTCTAGAAAGAGGACTTAATTTACCCGTTAGGCCAAAAGAAGTAAAGGTTAGGATTAAAGATTCACAACATTTAAAGCATATATTTCAACTACTTTTCCAACATATGGCTCCTTCTCACCACAGTGGTGTGTACCGTTACTATCACCCGCACTTGATCTTAAGTGTAGGGGAACCTCCCTTTTTAACTGTTAAATAACTGTAGAGTCAGGCTCGTGATTCGAACAAAAACAAGCGCTTATTGGGAGGCAACCCAATCTTTTGTTTTCTTGCATTTTAGGAGTGTCGTGTGTTTTATTCTTTATTGTTTGTTTTATTATGTTTGAATTATTTGTGATCATGCTTTGTTTTGTCTTTAACTTCGTCTTAATTACAATCAAAAGTATTTTGCATCAAATAAGTGTAAGAGAAAATATCTGGTTTATAAGAACTATTTCAAACATATTTAATAAATTGTTTAGATTAATCCGTGTCTTGTGTCAGTTTCGAGTCATATGATTGTGATAACTAATATCAGGTTTTATGCACTACTTTTGCAGGAAATAACTCATAGAATTGCATGCAGAAATTTTTTCCAGGAAAACGAATGTGAAATTTTCACAGTGTCTGGAGACGGCGTCAGGATTTTTCCCGACGGCATCACGTCTCCAGACTTGTGAAAATTCGAATTTTTAATTATTTTTGAAAAATTAATTTTGTATAATTTTCAAATTTTGTAATTTTCTTGAAAACCTGCAGAAAATCTTGATTATATTAACACATTCATCCTATCTTTACCACTTTCATTGAGTCTAAACCCTAATAGTTCTGTTGTATATATCGTTATCCCGCCGATTTTACGCCAGGTGTAGTTGTTTTTATCTTTTATTTACAGGTTATATTTGATGAGAAGAAGCCCAAAAGTTCTTAGGAGTTTCATTGGACGACTCTTTGATGACGATTTACCCAGTTATCATATGTTTCTTCTCCGTTGTTGAGCAAATAAGGAGAGTACTAGTTTCTTTTACTCTTTTCCTTTTCCCTTTATTCGTTTTACGGGTACTTTAAGAACATTGGAGACAATGTTCAAAATAAGTGTAGAGGAAAATAAACCTTAGAAACTAATCATTTAATTGCCATTTGTTTGTTCCTTAAAATGATATGTAATATACACTACAAGAAAATGAGTCTAATGCAACACTTAACACGCAACACTTATAAAAGGTGTTGCCTTTTTGACAACCTTGGTAATAAGGTAACACTTTTAAAATAAGTGTTGCATATTATGCTCTAAACACAACACTTTTATTAAAGTGCTGCCTATTTGATAGTATAAAGCAACACTTCTAAAAAAGTGTCACAATTAAGACAACAATTAGTAGAAAGTGTTGCACAATTCATAGATAATTTCAACAGTTTGAAAAGATGTTGCATTTGTTGAAGTGTAAAGACAACACTAATATTGTAGTAGTACACACGAGGATAGGAACACTATAAGATTTGCTATTTGTTATACTGTAGTCACTCCATCTAGTTCAAAGTGTTGATCACAATTCACAACATTTACTTTGTCACAACTATTGCAAAAAGAAGTGGAAATTTTACCATTATAAATGAGTGATATGGCATGACATAAGAACAATGAATAGGCAACAAAATAGCCTCCGTCTCTACCTATGTTTGTGAATGAATAGATCAAGTGACACAATGCATAACAAAGATCACATCTTTTATGAAATAATTGCTCTAACCAATCTTCATGTATGAGTTAACCGTAATAGGTGATTGTTCCGACCAATCTTCAAAAATCAACTAATTCAACGTTCAGTTAAGTGTCAAAACACGTATGAGTTAATTGTAATTTTTTTTTTTGAACGGCTGAAATATGAGTTAATTGTAATTAGTAATTAAAGATAGTGATCGAGAAAGAGTTTGCCAAAATAGTCACCGACTTTGTTTGTTTCTT
>BQNB010113736.1:2686-21881 GCA_026074375.1 Tanacetum coccineum
ACAAAACAAATAGATTAAGCTTGAACAAATAAGATGGTTGCTAGTAACTTTTCCTTGACCGTTTCATGATAAAGACTCAGAATATATACAAATGCCTTGATCACAGAAATGACAAAGACAACCTAAGTTGGCGTTCCCATAACGATAAACTTCCCTTACATCCCAAACTTACATACTTTTACCATAGCGGTGATATCGGCCACTTAATATAAAACTATACATCGTTGATTTTTATCCACGAATAATCAATTCTTCCAAGTATTTCATCGGTTTAAGTTTAGCGAACCGACTATAAAACTTCCTTCTCTTTTTGATGCATTTTCTATTTTTCCTTTTTTTATACATAACATAAACCTTGGTGCAATTTCACCATCTTCACAATCATCATTTCCCCGGATGATTTTTCCTTCTACACTTCACTTCGACCATAATACATAATTGCGAAAGTAGCAAAATACACGAGCTACAAATTTTCCCATTGCATTTTGCAATTTCCCGACCATAACAAAGATAGAAAATTTCACATTGACATAAAAAATACAAAACTTTACACAAAAGCAACTAGCAACTTGATTAAAGTAGGCTTAATCTACAGGGCATGCTAAGGTGTAAAGGTGTAACGAAATAAACATATGGTGTGAAAAAGACAGGAATGGCTCAACAGGTTTTTCTAGGGGATCTTACTCTTAAAGTGAGAGTAAACAAAGGGTTACACGGGATGTAACTAACCAGTGTAGTTAGTTAATTTTACAACATATAGGCTTTTTGGTGTATTCCTAGAAATTTACCAGTTAAAAATGTTTCTCCATCTAAATCCAATGTTTCTCCATCTAAATCCATAGTACTCATCGTTGTGATCTCGAGTGATATACCAGGCCAAGTTCTAAAGTCCACTACATCACCGGCACACTCATAATTTTTTGTGGAATTTTTAGTAAACATTTAGAAACGGAATAGGCTTAATTCTCACAAATTGGCATTAAGGGTTATAGTGTGCGAGGTCATGTAACTAGTAATTTTTTTACAAAAGTTATGCTAGAAAAAATTTTAAATTTGGCATAATTTAAGTACATTAGCATGTTATTTGTAAAAGAAAGGACAAGTATGCGTTCTAATTCTCCATCCCCCCACTTAGATTATACAACGTCCTCGTTGTATAGATAAAACAATAAAAAAATGGGAAATAGAATTTGAACGAGGAACTCCCCTGATATGTTGCTCGGAATGATTCTCCAAATTGAGTTCTTGAGCAAAAAGTGTGTTGAACAGCCGTCTTGAGATTTCAAGACTTCAACACTTTGAGATTTACATATTTACAAATACTCCACCAACGTTCGCCGATTTTCTTTCACAAGGTCCTGTATAAATTCTCAGAAAATAAATGCAATTCTATCTCTGTGTATTCGTTTGGTTAGACTCGAAATAAATACCTAAAACTCTACAGGAAGTCGATATGTCGTATACATACCTCAGGATATGTTGTATTGTTACCTGTATACGTTGTATTCATTTAATGAATACGTCGTATAGACTGTACTGAAAATAAAGACTAGATAACGTCCATAAGGTCAATATGCCGTATCCATGGGGTTTGGATATGCCATATAGACAGTATAGGAAGACAGACTCGATAAGAAATTGAAAATTACATTCCGGGTTGTCTCCCGGCAAGCACTTTTGTTTACAGAAAAGTCTTTAAGTTAGACTTGCTCCAATTTAATCCCATCCTTATAAAACAACTTAGGGTCGAACGGGATGCCAAATGACACATATAAGTTTAAAATAATATAAATTAATGGCATCCCTTTGTTAAAACATTGACTAATCATGATTTTAATCATTAAAACAAAATCTTTTTTTAGCGAAAGATTTACCTGGTGTGTTATGATTTGTTTTAATGTTTTTATCAAACTCAACTGGAGTGGTGTCATTGCTTGTGCATATAATACTGTCCATTGGTTTGATATCAATGTTCTACGAACACGATTCAGTATTGATTTCAACATGTTTATTTATCGGTTCCGATTTTAAATCATTGATAGGAATTAATTTATAAGAAGACGAATCCTTATTATATATAAAAGTTTAATCCTCGTCATCGGAATCGAAAAATGATATGTGAAAATCAATGTCAGATTTAATTACACTGTAAATACTTACAGTTGGTTCAGAAGAAACATTCTGATTTGATGTTGATGCATCATTATAGACGATAGCTGGGAAGTCTATTTCAAAATCTGTGAAAGAATCAAGATCATCACAATATTCCTTATTGTACGTAGCAGTTTCCCAATTAAACGTCTAATCACGCCCTCGAGCTTTATCAGCCATAAGCTGGATGTACTCTTCCATCGTGATGTTGGGGTCGTCCATTTCCTGTAATGAATTCGCTGCGAAGAAAAAGGTTAAATGGACTAATACGACGTATACAGTAATCTGAATACGCCGTATTGATGATATAGTCGAATACGTTGTATTGGTTTAGAAAAATTTTATACGTCGTATCCAAGACGATGAATACGCCGTATTGAGTATTCGTCTCAGAATGTTACAGCAGGCTGTAACAATGCACACAAACATACAATATGCAAAATATACAATGTAGGAAGTTAAACACACAAACAAGCACACAAATATGCAATTTAAACTAAACTAAAAACTAATAAATAAGAATTAAACAACTTCACTCCCCGGCAGCGGCGCCAAAAACTTGATGCGTTGTCGTGTAGGTGCTATTTTATGTATCAAGTTTTACTATTTATTTTATGTCGACTATATCTAAAAACAACACTCTAACGAGTAGTGTACCTGGTCAAGATGTAGCTTCGTCGGTAAGTAGGGTGACGATCAATAAGAGAGAGAGCGTTAATATCTAATTTATCAGTATTTTAGTTAAATTAATCTAACTTATGTAATACCTAGGCTAATGATAAAGGGGGTTTCAGCCTGAGAGACTGACACGAGTTTTGGTATCTAACCTAAGGTTTTGATGACAAGTAAAGCGATAAACACACACAAGAAGATTAACAAACGAAGAGAAGTAGTCAAGTACTAATATAAAGAAAACATATCAACCATGAATAATCCGATAAAATGCAAATTTGTTTATTAGTGCAATGATTGTCTTATCTCGAAGCGGCATATCATTCCTAAGACTTAGACAGTGCTTCATCCTAAGACCTAGACACGAACAATCCTGTCACAATTAACGTGCCCGCATAAAGCATCCTTTTTGTTGATTATAATCTACCTTAGGATTTAAATAATGGTGCTCTTACTAAACCCTATCCCGCTAGGACTTTACCCACTTACTGCTTAACGGCAATTTATATACTAATAGTCCACTCTGTTTGAGTCCTAACCAATGGAATTAGAACATTATTTGTTGAATTATCTAGGGACACCTGCTAGTCAACTTGTTCATAAAACCAAAGGCAAGGATATGTCATTTATTTGTGATCCTATGATTCAAGATATATAAATTGCAATATGGAGAGCTATCCCGGACTCTTAGCCTACACCCACACAACACCGAAATTGCAGCGCATTAAATATGTAGGACTAGACCCAGTTGAATGATAGGTCGCATATATAAGCACGAAAATAAGTATAAAATGATAAACATAATCAAACAATCAATGATAAATTATGACAATCGAGATAAACAAACCAAACATTAAATCTTCATAAATACCTAAAGGTATCAGCCGATAGTCATTATAAAAATACACACGGTTTGATATATGAACGATTAAAATAAAGAAACCTCAATCGAACGCGTATTCAGTTATGCGAAGATTATAAGAGTTTTCCTATGATCTTGAGGCTCTTTTCTGACCTTCTTTGCTCTTCTAATCGTCTGATAGCCGACTTGGTGGTTTAGGGCTTCACTTGCATACCTAAAACTGAGTTTAGGGTCTTGTATTTATAGTGTCTGGAAATTGGTCAATACGCTGTATTCAATGCAGTCAATATGGCGTATTGATGGGGTTTCCTTAAAGTACGGTCCACGCTCATTAATAGCATTAAGTGTATGATTTGAATGTTGACTAGGATCATTATTTGCATTAATTCTAGGATCGTTGACTGTTGACTGCTTTAAATACAGATCTTTGACTTTTGACCAATGAATACGGCGTATTAAATGTCCAGGATACGTCGTATCAGGTCTTGATCCTTGGTGGTTTATTTGTGAAGTGCAGGCACGGATACGCCGTATCTTCTTGATGGATACGACGTATACAGTCAAAAATTAGTAATCTTTAAATATCTTTGTTTTAGCTCTAAATTATGCGTCTTTTAGCTTTTCTTCACTAAACACTCCTGAATTACTGGATTTATCAACTTTAAAGCAATTAAGTACCACTTGAATCCTACTTGTCCTCAAGTAGCCTTTAGAAGTCTATAAAAATATATCCCTAAGGATATTTTCGTTAAAGCATTTATTTGATCTATTACAAGTATACAACCAAACACCTCACAAAATAGGAGATGAAAACACTCAATCATCAATAATTCTATGTGGTAAGTTTGTAACTAATTCGCCTAATTGCACCGGTCGTGAGAGTATTCTATCATAGGCTTGGACAAGGATAACATCTCTACCGCTAAGCTAAGGAGTAACAAGTTTATAAAGGTAAATATGGGTTTGTATGATAAGGCTTAGGGTTGATTACTCTAACTAATCTTTATCGATACCAATATTCCAGGAGGGCAACAAAGACCACACATACACACCCGTAACGACGGGATAGACACATGTGACTGCTCACTCCCACCTCAAATAAGCTAAAGAGTAGGAATAGTAGAGGTAATTAGGGTAAGGTCTTTCTAACTTTCACTAATAGTAATAAAAACCAACAAGGCTGTTGAGACATGCATACATGCGCCATAAAGACAGAAATAGACATGATACTCGTCGCATTCTCCAATCGTGTACAAAACCCATGGTTAATGATTAGGAAATGGAATTAAATTGTTGTTAAATAAAAATTACAAAACAAATAGATTAAGTCTAAAATACAAGTTGCTAGACACTTTTTCCTGACCGTTACCATGATAAAGACACAACTATTTACAACGTCTTGATCATAGATCAACCTAATTTGGTGTTCCCGTAACGGTCAACTTCCCAATCATCCCATACTTTACACACTTTACAAGGCAAGTAGCGATATCTTCCACTTTATACAGTACTCTACATCGTTGATTTGTATCAACGAATAATCGATCCTTCGTGTATTTCCTTCGGTAGTTGCGAAACGGATTATCTTCAAACTTTCCCTTCTCTTTTTTGTTGCTATTTTTCTAATTTTTTCGATTTTTTTTCATTGCTAACACTATACTACGAAACTCGGTTTAATTTTCACCATCTTCACAATCATAATAATTCCAGATAATTCCTTCGATAATTCTTCATTCTTTGGACGTACCAATAATTGTGATGGTAGTAAAAATATAATGAGTTTAGACTATATATACATTCTCATTGCAAATGTGCAAAATTTCTCTCGATCCCCCCCCCCCCCCCCCCTACCAAGATAGAAAATTTTAACACAAGACTCGAGAAATACAAACTTTACACTTTAAACAATTAGCAAACTGTAAATAAACTTAATTAACATGGTGGCTAAGTGTATTAGGTGGTAAACATTAACAAATAATTGGTGTAGTTCCTAAAGGATTGGCTCTACGGGTTGTTCTAGGGGATCTTACTCTTAAAGTGAGAGTAAACAAATGGTTTACACAAGGGTTAACTAACCAGTATAGTTAGTTAATATGCAACATATAAAGGCGATTTGGGTGTAATCTTAAAATTTACCAATTTAACAAGGTTACTCCATCTATACCATAGTCACTTCTTCACTGCGGTCTCGATTGATATTCGTTTTTTAACAAGCTAGTTCTAAGTCTACTACATCATCGGCCACACTTATATTTTGTGGGAATTTGGGTAATACATGTGGAAAGGATATAGGTTAAATCCTACTATATCTATAAGGGGTAGTTATTATGTGCGGGTTATCGATATTCAAGTAATTTCACAAAAGTATGCTTGAAATTTTTAAATTTGAGCATAATTTAAGCATTTTAGTGTGAAAATTAGGACAAGTAATCATTCTAATTCCACCCCACTTAAATTACACAACATCCTCGTTGTATGGATAAAACATTAAATACGAGAATTAAAAAGAATTAGAATGAGAAACTCCCCTGATATTTTTTCGGTAGATTCTCCATGTTGAGTTTATTAGCAAGATTTCATGTTGAACAACCACCTTGAAGTTTCAAGACTCCAACACTTCAAGATCTCTAGATTTGTAAATTCTACACCAATATTCGTCAAATATTTCTTTCACGAGGTCCTGTATAAATTCTCAGAAAACAAATGCAATTCTATCTCCGTGTATTCGTTTGGTTAGACTCGAAATAAATACCTAAAACTATACAGGAAGTCGATACGCCGTATCCATACCCTAGGATACGCCGTATTGATACCCGTATCAAATACGCTGTATTCGTTTAACAAATATGCCGTATAGACTATGTTGAAAATAGTCAATACGACGTATCCATGGGGTTTGGATACACCATATAGAAAATCTGGGAAGACAGACTCGATAAAAATTGAAAATACATTTCGGGTTGTCTCTCGGCAAGCACTTTTGTTTACAGAAAAGTCTTTAAGTTATTACTTGGCCAATTTTAATCCCATCCTCATAAAACAATTTAGGGTCGAACAGGATGCCAAATGGCACATATAAATTCTTAAAAAGATTTATTAGCATCCCTTTGATACTATAATTGCATGTCATGATATTAAGATTTAGTTCCATGATAAAAAATTTAGTTTTGAAAAATTTATTAGATATATCATGACTTGTTTCCAAAAGCTTATTTAACCCTTGTGCATAAGCACCATATCGATATTTATTTACACTGCCCCTTGAAGATGTTTGATATCGAATTTTATCTTCATCATTGTCCTTATCTGTTTTGATCATCAGGATAAATTACGTTAAAAGGATATTGAAGTCATTAAAGTTTAAAACGTATTTGTTACTTTCATCACATTCGACAATGACTGTTTCATCTGTTCAAATTAAATTCATCGATAATGTTGAGGACTTACAGTAAGTGGGTCAGTTGAAGAAATCTAATTCTAGGCGTTAGAGCATCATTGTAAACAATGGCTGGAAATTCATTCTCAAAATCATTAAAGAAGTCTAAATCATCAAAACAACTAACCGTAGGCTCGATTGACGAAAACGAAGGCATATTGAATCCATTTTCAAATCGTTGACAGAAATTATTTTATAAGAAAATGAATTTTTGTCATAAGTTACCGTGTAATCTTCATCATTGGATTCGTCAAACGATATTCTAAAGTCAATTTCATTATTGTTAAGAGAACTTAAGTGGGTTAACTACGAGAGTACTTCTTCAGATGTTAACTTATCATTGAAGAATATAGCTAGGAATTCGGTTTCAACAGATCTGAGATCGTGAACGTCTTCATCATACCAGATCTTACCATACTTAGTAGTTTCCCAGTTAAACACTTTCCCACGTTTTCGAGCTTTTTCTTCCTCGAGCTTGACATATTCTTCCATAGTAATGTTGGGGTTGTCCATTTTAACCTGTAATAAATTTGCTAGGAAAGAAAAACTGGCAATTAGCCTTAATAAGCGGGATTCTCAAGTGATTTGAATAGGGCCGTATTGATGATAGAGTCGAATACGCTGTATTGGTTTGAAAAAAATTTATACGCCGTATCCAATAAATTAAATACGCCGTATTGGTTTGAAATTTTTTTACAACGTACTTTGAATAATGCAGAAAACACACAAAACACATATGCAAAAATTACAAGTACAGAAATCAAAAGTCACAAAACAAACACCAAATATGCAAAATTTATCTACCTAAACTAAAACTAAAACAATAATAAATAAGAATTAAACAGCTTCACTCCCCGACAATGGCGCCAAAAACTTGATGTGTCGTTGTGTAGGTGTTATTTATGTATCAAGTTTTACTATTTATTTTATGCCGACTATACCTAAAAACAACACTTTAACGGGCAGTGTACCCGGTCAGATGGAGTTTCGTGGTAAGTAGGGTGTCGATCACTAAGAGCGAGAGCATTAATCATAATCTATCAGTATTTTAGTTATCTAAGTTAAACCTAAAACTAATTCAAAAGGGGGTTTTCAGCCTGAGAGACTGGCATGAGGTTTAATTATCTTACCTAAGGTTTTGATGACAAGTAAAGCAATAAACATACACAAGAAGACAAACAAACAATAGAGAAGCAGTCGAGAACTAATGTAAGGAAACATATCAACATGAATAATTAATAAACGCAGGTTTGTTTATTAGTGCAATGCTTGTCTTAATCTCAAAGGGGCATACCATTCCTAGACTTAGGCGGTTACTTCTTCCTAAGACCTAGGCCAGCTAATTATTTTTTTTTTTTTTTTTTTTTTTTTTTTTTTTTTTTTTTTTTTCTTTTTTTTTTTTTTTTGGGTGTCCGGATGCAACCTAATTAATTATATGTCGTATGAGTACTAAGTACTTTGAATAACTAATACCGTATATAATTCTATATAGCTACATCACCATCTATTTGTATTAGTGAAATAATATTTATAAAGTAAAAATGTTTATAAATATCACTTTAGTAAAAACGGCGTAGCTTTCTCGTTTTAAGCCCGTTTCGTACGTTCTTTACGTCCACGACTTCGTATTAAGAAGAGTTATCAAAATATTATATTTTTGTATTTTCAACCCTCTGATGAACAGTACTTTTTACTGTTCATGCACTTTTATAAATTTATTTTTATAAACTTAATTATCGTAAACTCGTAAACGTCAAATCTTATTCGTTTTAACTCTGATTTAAGTGATTCTTTCGAGTACGTCTTCGTAATTAAAAGTTCTATAAAGTATTTTCCACAAAGTATCTAATGTGAACAGTAATTTTTATAAAATTATTTTTATAAAGTATTTTTATATATTTAATTATATAAACTTGCAAATAGCATAACTTCTTCGTTATAGCTTCATTTTTCATGTTCTTTATATGCCTACGATCCTTGTAACATGTAGCATTTTATAAAACTATAAAATAAATACAATATTTTTCAAATTAAAACAGAACCTTTTGATATTTTTGTTAAAAATGTGTTTAAACTTGTTTTTATAACTTTTTAGCTTAGATAATTTGCTACAAATCCTTTACAACCCTTTATGTCACAAGTCTCATATATGTTAGGTCCTTTAGTCCATTATTTGTACAAAAAATGTCCATGATAACAAGTCCTCACATCACTTTTACTTATAAACTTATTAAGTAAACTTTTAAGTAACTAGTTTATATATACTTTTTATAGATAAACCATCACTTGTATAATACTTATACTTCCATTACAACATGTATTTAACATCCATATAACATATGACAAAGTTTATCAAACCATGAACAAGAGTAAAAATTCATTTTACATGTTAATAAGTTTCTTAGATGGTGATTTACTATATAACATCATATACACATAAAATCATAAATGTAAAGAGTTTAGGAGTTTTAGATGACCTTAATATAAAGTAGGATGATGAACAACAAGATCTAAACCCTAGTTTAGATATTAAACCCAAGCTTCCAAGACTTAAAAAACCCTAATTCCAAGTAAACCCTAATATTAACCTTTCTTTACTTAACCTTTGTAAATGCTAAACCAAGCCTTCAAACCTTCTTAGAATACCTTAGATATGATGTTAGAATACTTGTATATGTGGTAAATAAAATTTTATGGATTGTTTAGGTGTGTTTGTGGTATGCCGTAGCTAGGGAGGGAGAGACAAGAGAGATTTTGTGTTGTTTTCACTAAGGAAATGAGAAGTGTGTTTTTCTTACTAGTTACAAGCCTTTATATATCACTAGGACTAGTCAATTGCACTATTAGGAAAGTCTTAGGAGAAGATGAGTAAAACATGGAAGTCTTGGTCAAATTACTAGCCATGTACTAAGTTGATAATTGCTAGTGTATGTACAAGACTTTAGCTAGTTAATTGTGAGCTCTTGGTTCCCTAATATGGGAAGCATCCCATGAAAATAAGGAGGGGGGGAGTACTAGTTGATTTTTTTGATATTTTGTTGATATGTTTCATTACTTGAAGTTTAAAGGTGTAAGGTTTAATGTAAAGGTATAACTTGTAAAGTGTAAGTTCTAGTTAGTTTCTTTTATTTAATATTTGACCAACAATGTTAACATGGGTAAAGTTTTATAAAAACTTTGAGTATTGGATATAATAATGGGTATTTGTTGAAGCGTAGAAAAGGTTTGGTGGTTCCGGGTATACCTAAATGTATTTTATCGCGAAACGTAAACACTTTACATAACCAATAAAAATAAAATGTGCAAAGTTAATAATTATCCTCTAAATAATTATCTAACACTTGTTTGACATAAACGTTTAATTGTTTGATGCCCGTTTACGATGAATGATCATTTTTAGTTTGCGCGATTTAACTTAACGATTAAAATTAAAAGCAAATGCGTACAAGACTAAAAATAAATAGTGAAATAAATGACGTCGTAAATGACCCTAAAACATGGGGTGTTATAATTAGACTGATTAAAACCGGGTGGTCCAAGATAATTGTTAGAACGATAAAGGTCACGGTTTCCATGAGGTTGGTAAGAATTACCACTTGAATTGTAGTTCCCCGTAGTAGCATATACGTCCTGAGTGTAGCCACCGACGGCTTGACACTCGTAATAAGCATGTGGACCACCACAAGTCTCGCAACCTTCGTGTATAGCGTGGACATGTTTTTTCATGGAAGAAATTTGCTTACTTAAAGCATCAACTTGTCTAGAAAGAATATTGATGGCATCATTTTAGGATGAGCTATCACTTGCACTCGAGGCTTGAGGTTTGTTTCTTGAAATCCGAATCTTAGATTATTTTTTCCATTATAGTCAACTTGGGTATTTCTTGTCAAGAAATTCCCACCAGCTACAAAATTGAGTGAATCTTGATCCGATTGATTCAACCCATTGTAGAACGTATCAATTTGGTGAAAAGGAGAAAATCCGTGATGAGGACACTTGTTTAGAAGATCTTTGAATCGGTTCTAGGCCTCTGTAAATGTCTCACTGAATCTTTGTTGAAATCTTGTTATTTCATTTCGAAGATTGGTGGTTCTAGAAGGAGGAAAGAATTGATTCACGAACTTGGATACAAGATCGTTCCAAGTTGTGATAGAATTTGGAGGTTCTTTTTCAAGCCAAGTCCGGGCTGCTCCTTCAAGAGAAAACGGAAACAATATCAACTTAATAACGTCATGCGGGACTTGATTAAGTTTAATTGTTTGAGTAATTTTTGTAAACCTTCGGATATGAGAATGAGGATCATCGTTTTCAAAACCATGAAACGAGATAGCGGTAACAAGATTAAGCAATCCGATCTTCAACTCAAACTGACTAGCAAGAACGGGGGGTACAACGATTGCATCCCCAACACCATCGGTAGGTGCCTGAAGTAACTCCTCCATCGGACGGAGATCTGGAGCCGGAATATTAGGACCCGCAGGAGGTGGTCCTTGAACATTATTAAGATTCATATTGATTTCTTCAAATTTAAGTCAAAGAAACAGATCACTAAGATTTTTGCGACGATTCCAAATAACGCTCTCGGGATCAGAAAAAGGAGGAACGAGGTCGGTTGAAGTAGATCGAGTGCTCATGCACTAAAGAAGAAATAAGAAAATAAAAAATATTTTTGGATTTTTTAAATATTTATAAAAGAAAATAAAATAGAAATGAAAAATATATTTTATTTTTATTTTTATAAAGATAAAAAAATAGAAAATATTTTTGGATTTTTATTTTTATATGTACGAAAATAAACTTTCAAAAGAAAGGATCTTCGACGCATTAACTAGAAACACCACGTGAAAATCATACAACTCTCCCCGGCAACGACGCAAAAATCTGATTCGTCGATGACAACTACTAGAGTAATAGTATATAAGTAATTCTCGTTCGATATAAAAATTACTTTAGAAAAAGTAATATTCAATCTACCGGGTATCGTAATCGCGAAGAGAGATGAATTTGAAGTTCACATTAATGATCTAATTTTAAATGCTTGATTATCTTTTAATTTTTGTTTTTGATTTTAAACTAAATATATAATAATACTAAACTAGATTATACAATATAACAATAAGCAAAGAAATTAAATGAAGAGATATATATAAAAGGATATGCTTGCTAAGTAATGTGTTTAGATCTTTAAGTGTGAATTTAAAGTTCTTATTAATGAATCAATAACCGTCAAAATAATTATCTTCTCATAACGTTGGTTTTTATTGAAAACAATTTTTATCAAGATATTATTTACTATATTAATGCCTAATTATTACGGATTTTGCACGTTCGAATAACCAAAACACTAATCTAAGTAATTCTAAGATCACTAATTAATATTCTCTTTTTAATTATCACACTTAATTCACTAAACACTTAATCACTTAACAAACATATAAGAAAACTACTCACTAAACATACTAGCAAACAAATAAGCAACAATAGACATAATAAGCTAAATTAAAGTACGCTAATTAATATTGAAAAGAGAAAGAAGGTAGAACCGAATTGATGGACCGAAATCGAATATAAAACCACCCGATTACATAAACTAGTAAAATATCAAGTTTATTTCTTTTAAAGGTTTTATCTTACTAAATAGTAAATAAAGTTGTAAACTTTATTAACTAGAAAGCTTAATAAAACTAAGAAAAGCTCTAAACTTGATAATCAAATTAGCTTATAAACCCTTAAGCTCCTCGCCTCAAGTGTAGAAGGTTCCATCAACAATAAGACAATCAAAGGTTAAACTAAACAACATCATATATAATAAGGTAATATTTATTTTAAAATAATAAGCTAAGAAAAATGTAAACTTTTAGATCTAAATCCTCCCGAAACTAAGTTGTTCAAAACTCCGAAAAGTGAATGCGGATCGGGTATGTTTAAGGACTAGATCTAAACAATCAACCAATAAGCTCAAAATAAGCTAACCGAATAAGCCCTTAATAAGCTTATTCAAAAGCTATATGACAAGTAGATCCGAAAATAAGCCAAGTGCTTATTTTGAAAATATATAAGCTTAAAATCAATTCGAATAAGCTATAGGAGCTTATTCGATTAATAAATAATAAGCTTTTAAACCAGATCTAGCTTAATCCAAAAATAAGCTAAAACAAATCTTACTTTAAACCTTATTAGATCTAGACTTATTTTGTTATAAGCTATAAGCTTATTTTGAAATAAGCTCTTGAATAAAAAGGTTTAGAAATAAGATAGAAGTTTAGCTTATTTAGAAATAAGCTAGAGATAAGAAAAGAAAATTAAAGGATTAGAAGTAGAAAATAAGCTCAAGTTGTATCCAAAACCTTCATCTTCTTTAAGCTAAAATAAGTTGATTACAATAAGCAAAATAAGCTTTAAAAAGCTTTTAGATTAATACCTAAAATAAGCTACACAATAACTAAAATAATCTACTACTATTTTGAGAGTAAACTAAATTCCTACACCTACTACACTCTATTCCTACACGAATTGAAATGCAGCTACTAGATCTCTTTATATAGCCCAACACACAGGGGCATTTTTGTAATTCTCCACTCCCAACCGCCTCTATTTAATGCCAATGATTGTTGCAGTTGCCTCGAAGGATAAACCTCAGACTGACAGTAGGTGACAGCCTTAGACTGACAGCAGGTGACAGTCTGTCATTCTTCTGATCCACCAACCACAATGCGCCATGTCAGCTTCTAGATCCATCTATAACCGAGCCAATGATTGGCTTAGACTCCCAACCTCGTACCTCGGGATCTACACCTCGTACTGACGCCGTACCTGACTGTAGGATATTGGAAATCATAACACAATGGAAGATAGATGGATTAGCCAAATCTAGAGAGAGAAAGTGAGAGAGAAAAGCTTTCTAGTGAGAGAAAGTGAACTTGTATAATGAAATGACTAACCACCTCTTCCATAGGGTGGAAGAGGCTTATATAGTGTGTACAAAACCGGCCTAAGGGCCTTGGCTTACACGTTAGGTTTAATACCCGACCCATTACAGCATGTTATACATTAAACGATTAACTATGAGCTACAATAAACGGTAAAATACATGGGGTGACCGAGTCTTTTTCTAATATCTAACAATCTCCCCCTAAGGGAGGTCACCCCAGAAAATACTAACTTAAGCTCAGCAATCTTCTGATTGATCTTGTGTTCAGCTCGTAGTCTTTGATTCTTCATGTGATATCTTGTACTTTGAAGTAGTGATCTTTGTCTTGTGGCTTGTGATTGTACTTGATATGTGATCTTGAGCTTCTTTGAGATCATCAGCCAAATCTAATCTCTGATCATCAACTTGTGGTCTTTCGCCGTCTTGTGATCTTGTGTCTTGCGGACCGACATGCTCATACCTTTCTTGATCTTGAAAACTTGAATAATTTGTTCTTGAAGTTCTTTAACTTTAATACTTGGCCACTTCAAGAGGGACGTGTGATATCAGAGTTGCGGAAGCTTAGAAACATATGCTTGAGCTTTCATGATTTCTTTGAATGTGTTGGTCAAGTATGAGCATGCGGTAATGAACTTGTCTCTGCCGGAACAGGATGACACCATCTCCATCTTTATATGAACCTGTAATAAAACAGTTAGCAATAAAGAGAAAAATTGGTTTGAAAATCAGTCGACGTGTTACTTAGTGAAAGTGTTTTTGTAACACATCGAGAGTTTTAAGCTTTTATCAAAGTTCATTAACCGTCAATTCATATACTGGAACAAGTTTGATTCTTGTAGAATCGCACCATCGTTTCTTTCCAGTTGACACAAGTTTGATCCATTTAGGATCTCACAAGTCACCTACCAAGAGCTTGTTTGATGTTGGCTCTAGCAGGATTTCCATCTTCACTGTGATACTTAGGTATCACTCGGATGTTCTGGCAATACCACAAGGATAATGCGTAGGACTCTTATGATAAACCTTGTTTTCACATTGTGTGAAGAACAAGTAAAATGGAATAGTGTCCTAATGAGATTAATTGATGATCTCTTGGCTCTAGACTCAATTGTGCGTTTTGGTTTTAGTGATCGGAGGCTGGAGCGGACTGCCACCTTTTCAATATCAACTAACTCGGAGTGAGAAAGTCAATAGATAACGTGTTTAGTCTCTGTGAGAAATGAAACAGAAATCTTTTGAGAGATTCTGAGTGGCTAGGGAGGGTTGTGCATTGCATCACTGGGTCCATGACGGCTTTCTTCAATGTCAGCAATCATCATTGTGATTCTGACAGTAGATGTATTGACCCGGTTTCTGCCTAAGTGTATGGAGGGCTTCTTTCTTTACACCCTTTATCCTTACATTTCTTTTTCATTCTTCAACCCCTTTAGTGCTTACCGAGACTTCATGACTAGTACCTTGTTGGGTTTGTTCCAGTACTAGCTCCAATCTCTAGTCGGCACAATACCTATTCTCATTTAACTCCTTTTTATGTCATACTAAGGAATTTTACACTAACTAATAATAGTCCTGGGTAATCCCCTCCGTTATGGCTGGGATCATGGAACTAATACCTAATCTTACAACCTGTAAAAACTTAAGATGAAAATTAATACATGGTCGGGTCCTTTATTGTATAGTTTCACCTTGCCATAAAACCAATTGAAAAAACTCAATCAGGTACTTGTGATATAAATATCAAAGCTTTAATACCTTGATTGTTTTTGAATTTTCAAAAAAGCTCACCCTCAACATTTGCATCGATTAAAAAAAAATTTTAGCACAAAGAGGACAGAGTAAACACATGAGTCCATAAAATCACAATTTTTATCAGTTTTCATATTTAAATCACATTTTCTCCCCTTATCAAAAATTTCAAACCCTTTGATATTTTAGATACCAATGGATTCAAAGATGTTGAAAAACTGGGAGACAAACATGTTAATTACTCACAAGCCGAATGGGGAACACATTAATGCTCCCCTTTAATCAATAAGGGTACGTGTGATTGGCAAGTATAAAAATTTTTTTGAAAGATTTTGAGTTTAACGAAAAACTCTTGAAAAACTTTATACTTGTCACTCAATACCTAAAGATACACTACATGATGATGAAAATGTACAAGATATATTATACACAATAAGATGATATTGACCTGAGTATCAGAATGATGAAATCATTCAGTTCTCTAGATGAGTCTGTAGTCAATATCTCTTACACGTCCACTCACAAAGCTTTCGAGATTCTCTTGAACTGTCTTTCCAGCAAGAGGTCGAACACATTTGAACTTGATCTTATGTGGTTGGTGGTGTGGGTGTTGATGTTGTCTTATCAGTAACCATTGAGATAATAGTGTCAATGAGTGGAGTTCTTTGGACAGCTGGGTCCTCTTGATGAATAGGAACATCCACCATTGATTGAATCTCGAGTTTAGCAGATAACAGAGTTAAATTGGTTTGTTCATTTCCAGCTTGTTTCTCTGCAACTTCTGCATCAGCTTTGTATTCTCAGCTTTGTTTTCCTCATCATTGGAGACATCATGGAAACTTATTATCAATAAGAAAGTAACTGCTTACTACCAGGAATTGTCCTTTGGCTCATCGAGAACCTCTGGAATAATACTAGATCCTTCACTTGAACCTTTGAAAAGTTGTTGAAATTTGTGGTCAAGCAAGCTCTTCTTCTTTTAGAAGCTTCTACAGCTTCCCCCCGAATCAGTAATCCTTTCTTAAGTAGATTTAAGGCTTTCTTGCAAGCCGCATTAACGACTTGATGTGTAAAGCCCAAATATCTGAAGTACACAATTAATTTGAACCCGTAACACTAAAGTCAATTAAGTCTCGAATGTCTGAATTTCTCTTTATATGATAGTGATGATATAAATTGAAACACCGAAGTTAACTAAGTTTCGGATGTCACAATTATACCCTCTAAATAGCCGAAATGATAACACCTAAGGCAACTAAGTCCCGAATGTACACATTTCTTCTTGCAAGATACTAACTATCTAAAGGAATCATCATACTTATCAAATCTATGTGTACCTCTTTTGTCAACAAATTCTACTCCTTTAAAAATAAGCTTAGTGATTAACTGATTAGGGAAATATTAATCGAAACATATCTTCAAATTCAAGGCTTCTAAAACTACATAATTATTTCTAAACAAACCTAAGCCTTTTAAAACTATGAGGTGTTGGTAATATTGATCGATTGTAGTTTTAAGCCAAAGCCACTAATCTTGAAATTATATTTAAGCCCCTAAAGTTATTAACTTATGACAACTGAAGCCCTTGGAGTTAAAATTAAATTAACTCCCCCTCAAATTATTATCTGTTAAGTTAAAACTTTTTCCATATAATTACCGTGACATGTTGAAGATATGTTTGAAAACACTTTCTCCCCCTCGAGCAAAGACCCGTATTCTATTTAAAGATCTATTGTATTTGTTCGAGTGGTCAAAATTTCTTGAAAATCTGTTTGTAGTGTCAAAAACTGATTCTGATTTGATTAGAACACTTTTCAAATGGTTAACCCGAACATGATTTATAAAATCAATATTTTTGAGAAAAATCGTTCGGGTTATAAAACTTATACCAATGGCAACCTAGGTCCTTCTAGTTGCAAGTTAAAAGGAGCAAGTTCCTAATTGCCATATGTTGCATTCTAAATCCTAAAGGTTGAAACACATAACATCTAAAGCCTAAATGAGTTAAAATTAATTAACTCCCCTTTAAATCATGATCCGTTATTGTCAAACCTTTTCTGTTTACTCCTTGATTATTCAGAAAGATCGTTTTGAAAGAATTATTAGCACATTTCTCCCCCTCAAATAATGTCCCGATTTCTATTTAAAGAGTTGTAGACATTGTTTGAGTGATAGAAAATTCTTTTAAAAATCTTTTTCTGATGAGAGACTGAGATGACTGATTTAGTTTTGAAAGACAACACCTTTTCCACCATGGTTAACACAAATAATTTTGAAGAATCAATGAAGAAAAATTATTTGGTTAAAAAGAAGACTTCTCTTCTATATGAAGAAATAACGCACTGAAACGTACATTACTCCTATGATGCATGGATATGAAGTAATCCATGCCCGGGAAAAATTAATTACCCGTTGTTAGGAACAGCTGTCTTTTTGGCGACATGCTTTCCTCAGATTGAAAAGCGGGTTGCAGTCTGAAATAACTGCAAGCCATAAAGACATGTTTTGAAAAGTTTGAACTTCCGTTCGAGCTTCATTTAAAGACCTGTGTCATTATTGAATGACATTTCTAGGACCGTAAATGTTATCGATAAACGGAAGACATCTCTTGAAAAACTATTTTTGTTATTTTCTATTTTCTAATTTTTATGGTTTTTGTAGGTTTTAGATTTTTGTATTTTCTTTTTATATATAAGCTATATACATATTTACATAGGATATGGGAGGACCATCCTTTAATCCTCTTCTCCTTCCTAAATACGTTTAAGGGTTTCCAGAGACATACTCTTCATACCAAGTCGCGGGAGTAGAAATTCGAACCGCTCTCTTGGTAATGCTTTGGTGAATATGTCCGCGAGCTGATAATCCGTCTTCACGAAGTACAATTCAACCACGCCCTTCTTAACTTGCTCTCGTATAAAATGGTGTCGTATGTTAATGTGCTTAGATCGGGAGTGCTGGACATTATTGCAGCAGAGAGCAATGTCACTTCGATTGTCACAATACATGGGAATCTTATTGAATACAAAGCGGTAGTCTGTGAGCTGTGATCTCATCCAAAGTATCTGAGCTCAACATCTAGACATGGCAATTTATTCAGCCTCTGTTGTTGAGATCGCAGTGCTCTTCTGTTTCTTTGATGACCAGCTGACTAATTTATCTCTAAGGAACTAAGCACTTCTGGATGTACTTCGTTGTGTGTCTTGACAACCTGCATGGTCCGCATCTACATAGGCCGTTACTGCCATAGCGGTGTCTTTCGAATACCAAAGACCCCAATTAATAGTTCCTCTAAGATACTAAAAGACCCGTTTAAGTGCTTCAAGGTGCTTTTTGGTAGGCGAAGCCTGATACCTAGCACACATGCATACAGCAAATACAAGGTCGGGTCTACTGG
>BQNB010113737.1:0-21881 GCA_026074375.1 Tanacetum coccineum
GGATAAAAGATTGATGCATTTGAGGAATGTAAAAAGTTTATGATTTAGGGTATGTTTGGCACTAGTAGGAGCTGGAGCGGGTTGTCGGAGCTGGTTGCTGGAGCATGTAGCTGGAGCTTATTTTTACATGCTAGTTTAACTAGCATGCCATTTAGTAGCTTTTTTTTAATGCTCTTTCAAGCTATGTCAGTCAAACGAGACTTATTTTTAATGGTAGTTTATTTTTCTAAAAAAAATAAGCTCATGCTATAATAAGCTCTGATAAACTCGCGCGCCAAACATACCCTTAGTGGCAAATTTTTGATAGCCCCCACATGGTTCGTTGGACTGTCTTGCTAATTATAGCAAGATTTTGGCATTAGAAAAACATAAAATGATAAAAACATGAAGTTGAGGAAGGATCTTTAACCGAAATATTATCCTTCAATCCTACATTGACTAAGGAAATGAAACGTTACTAGTTAATATAACATAGACTAATGGGTCATGCAAGTTGAAAGTAATATCATTATCTCACGTTATCATCGTTACCCGTTGAAATATTACAATTAGCGGGTTACAATGTAATGTATTACTTGAAAATGTATTTTAACTTTTTGTTTTTTATATTATGAGTAACAAATTTTTTTGCATTTTATTTATAATTTTACTCTTTATTTTTTATTTTTATATTATCAGTACCACACTCTCTTTAAAACTTTTTTGCATTTTATTTGTAACTTAAAACTATACACTGTAATATTTCTATTTTACCAATAATATATTTTTCTATAACCTTTTTCTAAAAGAAGGCTATAAACTTTTCCCCTGAATGAATGGAGTGCAAGTATAATGTATAATTGTACATACATAATATAGTGTTAGTGTACACTTTCACTAGCTTGCATGAATCATTATTAAGAGAAAATTGTCGATCCATGTAATTATGTAAGTGAACGGTTTGTTAATTACATACGGATTCTCTACTATTACCACTTTTAATACACACAACCAAACTAAAAATATCGTTTGTTTGACTTCTCGGGGTGTATTCTTATTTAAGCAATTGTCATTTAACTTTGCGTTATATCAAGAAGAGATGATAAATCATAGAGTTTATCAGTGTTTTCTAATTTGGGCACAGTGCCTTACACAAAGTGAAATGAGTTCAAAACATTGGTTCTTAAGGTTTGCTAATTGGTATAGTGTACTCGACCGATCAGGATATCATTTTATGTAGAGAAGGTGGCATTCTGGGCTTGAATATTATTAGTACAAAAAGCGTGTAGGGGCAAGTGTGAACCTGGATCGTTAAATGGGGTGGACCAGGAAGTAGGATACGATGATGATCTTGTCAATATCCAAGTAATGAAGGGGCGGACATTGCACAAAGAGAGTAAACAGTTTTGGTCTTATCGCGGGACGGACCTCCGATTAAGCTCCGGCGTGAGAGGTAAGGATACATGTTGGTAAGGAATGTCAGTGTATATGTGTGTATTTATGAATAGGGGAAGAATGTACCTTTTTGAGGTGTGAAAACGACCCATATTTATAGGCAAGCCACAATTACTAGGGTTTCCTAATATTTCGCTTGGCCGTATGTTAGTAGCCGGAGTGGGATCCCCTTGTCCGGGAAGGGTCCAAGTGTAATCGTAGCTGCGGACGTGGTATCTTTCCGTAGCCAGTGTTTGTCCGCGGAGGATGCAACGGGTGCGGCTTTAAAAGGTACTCTCGTGCGTTTGGGAATATCCGGAGCGTGACCTTGTCAGGCTTAGTAGGTTCCGGTTATTTTGGTTGTATTGGGCAAGGGGCCCAGATGCGCATATTAGAACTAAGCCCAGTAAGCTTGGTTTTCATCTTTACGTCATCAAGTCCCCCCAGTCTAGTTCGTTTATTGTGCGCGGTAACAATTATAGCATGCGGTGAGCGTTGCTAGACTAGAGTTCCTTGATCATTTTTTTCTTTCTGTTCTATATCTGCCCCTTATTACGAGTCTTTTGCGTGCATTTTGCAGGTTTGTAGTTGGTTACGTGGGTTCTTTCGTGTCCTTTCATCTTCTGAGTGATATTGAAGCCTGGGTCCACACATTCCAGATGTTATCATTATCTATTTACTTTGACATTTGTGCCGTTGATTGGTGATGGTGTCTTGGTAAGTGTCATTTCATTACCTTTATATTGAATTAAATATACCATGGGTATAAATAGTCGCTTCATGCCTCACTGTTCCTTTTTTCATCTCTTTCACCTTTCCACCATTGTTGATAAACTTCAAGGTTTTTTTGTATGAACAGCTTCTCCTCTTTATTGAATTCGCTCTACATTCAGGTTAATTGATCTACCTTCTATATTGTTAGAGAGTAACATCACATTATTAAATGTGTTCTTACCCAAGAACATCTTAATTCTGTCTGTTCAAAATATTTTGTTCCGGAGGAAGTTCACCCTCAATTACCGGGTCCCGATGACACCATGCATGAAAGGCCGGCTGGTAAAGTTAGAATGTATACCCGATTCTTTGATTACGCTAACTATCGTATTCCATTTTCTAACTTTTTGTGTCTATTCTTATTCACTTCCGCATTTCGTTCTCCCAATTGTCCGTTTTTGGTTATGCCAAGGTTTCTCATTTCGAGATCCTGTGGGTGTTTGTAACATTGAGCCCGTTGTTGGTTTATTCCGATATTTTATACACGCATACCTTTATAAGGATCGGGGTTTTGGTTCGGATTTACATAACGTCCAACCCCTCGTCCCGTGGCTTATTTTTCCCAAGAATTTGATCTTTAATGACTCCGCCCTCCTGATCAACGGGACCACTTTTTTGGCGCGTGATGAGTTTCGCGTGGCTTCACGCCTAAATGCTCTGGTTCAATTGGTTTTATGGTTAAATATTTCTAAAAGACGACCGACGCTCCCTCCTGCAGCGTATGAATATAATGGGAGGCATCCGTCTCTATCTTATTACTCACGCCTCATCCGTTCTTAGGTTCCGGAAGACGTTTTCTTTGCTGGGTTGGCATACAGCCTAATTCCTTCTTAATAAAGATAATTATCCTCGTTTTAGAGTATTAGAGAGCGGAGGAGGGTGGGTATTCTTTTCCGCATATATGCTGATTACTTTTGCCTTTGATTTTAACTTTCTCTTGTGTGCTCTCCTTTTCCCTGTTATCTTTTGCATAGATGGACTTGAATGCTTTCATTCGGACTGCTGATCCTCGCAAGGTGAGGATTGTTAAGCGTACGAAGGCTGAGAATGTGGAGCCTATCGTGACTGTGGCCAAGCACCGTACCGTGACCCCTCTTTCAACTTTAGTTGTTCGCCCTTCTAGGGATTTGTCGGAAAGTGTTGAAAGAGAGTTTGGCAGAGACATGAGTGGCAGTGCAGGTAGAGGTCCAGAGGATGCTTCCGTTGGTGGTTATAGTGATGCTGAGCCAATTGTGCCTATCACGGCTGGTGTTGCCGCGGAAACCGGGTCGTCTAGGGCTAAGCGTCCAAAGAAAAAGAGGGTTGTCCATGAGAGCGGGGATACTCCCGCCGCCTCTCATCCGCCTAAGAGATTGAGGACAGATTATGGAAACACTAGTGGTTTCGTTATTAGAGGTAAGTCTCCTGGTGTACTTAATAGGTTGCTTCGAGCTTCTCAGCTAACAGTAGAGCAGGGTGTCACTGCTCTGCCTACCTTACCTTTTATTACTTCATCTGTGACAGCTTCACCTTTGGAGGAGGGCAGAGGTCATACCGATTTCGTGACTGCCTCTACTCTGCGTACTGTAGGTCCCTCTGAGAGGTTCGTGGTTCTATCCGATTCTTCCCATTATTCAAGTGCTAAATCTGCGGATGCTGAGGTTGATTCTTTAACCAGATCTGCTGCTCCGGTGATGGCCGCGGCTACCACCGTAACGACCTCTGTCTCTGCTGCCGCTACTACGGTCGTTGCTCTTACTAATGTTAACAAGGATAAGAATGTGCCTACTCCGTCTATTTTTGCTGTTTCTAGCTCATCTGAGAAGACAGATCGCACGCTTAGCCTTTTTGCAGGTAGGTCGGGTAGTGATTTTGTTGCTGGGAGTATCCGTGTGGAGGGGGATGTAGACACTAGTTTGCAGGAAGTCTACATTCCTGAATGGACCATGACTAAGGGTTTTGAACTGAATGATGGGCGGTCTTGTGACAATATGATTGATCATTTTACTCATCCCGCTTTCTTCAAAACTGTTCGCGGAATAGAGCATGAACAATTATTTGTTGAGTTTAATGTGTCTGCCGCACGCAACTTGAGTTTGAGCTCTGAGGTGAGGATGCATGCTGAGTATAACATTTTGGAGATGAGGAAGTGGAGATCCCTTGCTGAGGAGAGGAATGATCTGCTACAAGTGAAGGATAAGGAGATTGAGGAGTTAAAGTCTCAGTTGTTGCAAGCGAGGGATGAGTCCATGGAGGTGGCTCAACTTCGTACTTGGGTTGCTAGTCTGGAGGCTATTGAGAGTTCACTCCGAGGCGAGGTTGCTTTCGCCAAGGAGCACAAAGGCCTTCTTGAGCAAGAGCGTAGTGCTCTGAATTTAAAAGTCACAAGTCTTGAATCTACCTTTGCTGAGAAGGACCGTGAACTTTCTGACTTGGAAACCTCTTCTTCTTCTTTGAGGTCTTATAACCAACGTCTTGTGGATCAGGTATATTCTTTTATCTTGAATTACCCTCTTCATACCTTTGTATTCTTCCTTTTCTTATATATTATTATATCATTATTGTTTATTTTTTATTTTTTTTAGGTGCGCGAGTTGGAAACTTCATCCGCATGTCTTCGCGAGAAGCTAAAGACATACGAGAGGAGCATGAAACAGCTGGAGGAATTTCAAGATAATCTCATGAAGCCTCTTGAAGCTAGATTGGCCGAGATTGATGCTGACTTTACTAGGTGTTGTATGTACTTCCAGGATAGTTTTCATTCGCACCTCCTCAACGTCATCGCAGGGCGGAGATGGTTGTTAGCTCATGGTATGAGACTCCTAATGGCCAAATGTCTTAACTCTTCTGAGTATATGGAGGCTATTGGAAATGCTTTTGGCCGTGCCATTAAAAAGGGGATGCAGGAGGGTTTAGCCGCTGGGATTGAACATGGACAGGCTGGGAGATGTTTAAATGATCTGGAAGCGTATAATCCCTCCGCAGAGGATGATTTTAATTCCGCCGTCCAAGCTCTCCGTAGTTTGGACTTTTCGCTTCTCCAAGAATTATCTGCCAAGAGAGACGCCAATACTTTTGACATTATGAACCTTCTCCGTTTGGACGATGCCGTGGCTGAGGTTTTGGGGATGACTGGTCTTCAGCCTGATGTTAGTCAGTTGATGGTTCCCGTATGTCGTAAGCAAGATCAAGTTGTGGTTGGGAGTCAAACGTTGTCTGTTGCTTTGGACATTTGTCATGGAAGGGTGCGAAAGATGGAAAGGAACCTTACTGAGTATCTTCCAATTCTGAAAGACGTATTTACTTCCATAGATCATCCACTGTCCGTTGAAGCCTTGACCGTTCTCCTAGAGACTTTTATTGAACCTCCGGTTGCGACGCCTGCTACTAATGTTTTGTCCACCGTAGTTATTCGGCCCACCCCTGATTCTTTCCTTTCAGTGGAAGATTATGAGAACCCACATTTAGCTGATGCAGTCCCTGGGGGTGTTATTCCGGAGCCCAGGGGTGAGGGGAAAGTTGAAGGCTCAAACGATGCTGACGTTGGTGATCTTGTGCTTTCTCAGCTAGAGGGTGAAGCTAGGGATGCTGTTCTTTAAGCTTGTATGCTTGGTTTTCCGCGGTCGCATGTGACCTTATTGCGGTTTTTTGTAATCCAACTATTCTAACACTTTGATCTGTGCTGACTTTAGTTATGATGATATTTTTATGTTTGTAACATCTTGTATCTGGACATACCGTGTCTAAAGTTTTTGTTTTCTTCAATATCACTGGGATATGCTATGTCATGATAGGCTTGTTTGGATGCCGGGCTTGCAATGCCTCTTATGCATTTTGAGTCTTGTTTGTAGGTTACTCACCCTTTTTGTTATGCGGAATAACATTGTTGGAGGCATGCTCCGTGCGTGCGCGACTTAATCACATATAACAGATAACTTTGCAAAGTAATAAATTAGAATTTTTCAAAATATAACTTGTGAAGGTAGCTAGTCTTCACTTTTTTATTGAAATTGAGAGACATATTACATAATATTTAAAAGTTACTACAAGGAATAAAGTAAAAATGCTCTTCCCATTACGGGGTCCGTATGGGTAAGCTGCTCACATTTTGTGTATATAACACTTCTTAAGGTTACAAACATTCCATGTCCGCGGAAGCTCCTTTCCGTTGCGGTCTTTTAGCCTGTACGATCCCTTCCCAAGTGCTTCTGTGACTTCGTATGGGCCTTCCCACTTGGGTCCTAGCTTCCCGGTATCTTCTGCGCGGCTTGCTTCGTTGTTACGGTATACCAAGTCTCTCCTGGCTTGAGAGCTTGGTGTATCGAACTTGGCATTGTAGTATTTTTTCCATGTTGTCTCTTGCTCTCTTGCCTCTGTTAGGCGTGCTTCTCTCGGCATTTCTTCAGTAGCTCTAAGATTGATTTGCAATGCTTCACCGCTTTTGGACCGATGGTCTAATTCTGCTAACCTGAATGTGGGCATTTCGATCTCCGCCGAGATGACAGTTTCCGTTCCGTAAGTTAGTGAGAACGGAGTGTCTCCGTTACTAGATTTGACCATGGTTCGGTGTGCCTAAAGGACATGAGAAATTTCTTCCATCCAGTTCTTGTTGTCTTTTCCCATCCTTGCTTTTATTCCCTCCCCCAAACTCCAATTTGCTCTTTCTGCCAGTCCGTTTGTCTGGGGATGCTTTACGGAGGCAAAATGCTGTTGAATGCATAATTTTTCACACCAGTCTTTGAATGGGTTGTCTCGGAATTGCTTCCCGTTATCGGATATGAAGACC
The DNA here is from genome assembly GCA_026074375.1 of Tanacetum coccineum. Lineage (NCBI taxonomy): Eukaryota > Viridiplantae > Streptophyta > Magnoliopsida > Asterales > Asteraceae > Tanacetum > Tanacetum coccineum. Next base: position 6,953 of record BQNB010113737.1, read on the forward strand.
AAATCTGCACACGATGTTTTCCCATACAAACTTTTTTACTTGGTTTCCTGTGATAGTTGCCACTGGTTTTGCTTCCATCCATTTGGTAAAGTAGTCCATGGCCACTATTAGAAATTTGACTTTTCTAGGTCCTTTCGGGAAAGGTCCAGCTATGTTGATACCCTATTTGTAAAATGGCCACAGAGATGTGATCGAATTCAATTTTTCCTGCGGATTTTTTAGGACAGGTTTGTGCACTTGGCATTCCTGGCATGCTTTTATAAGTGCCCTTGCGTCCTTATGCATTGTCGGCCAGTAATATCCGGTCCTTAGAGCTTTGGCAACGACGGATCGTGTGCCCGCATGCATGCTACATGAGCCCTTATGTATTTCTCGTAAGACATAGTTTGCTTGTGAGGGTCCTACACATCGAAGCTACGGACCTAGAAAGGATTTTTTTGTACAGTATTCCGTTGATGATGGCAAAACGTTGTGGTTTACGCTTTATCGCCCTTGCCTTTTTTCTTTCTGCTGGTAAAGTTTCATCCGTGAGGTATTCATGAATTGGGGTCATCCAGGTATCCCTTTCTTCCTCTACCACGACAGGCACCTCTTTTTCGTTTACGGATTTTTCTTTCAATTCCTCCACCAACACCTGTTTGCTGAGATGTCCAAAACTGGTGTACGCCATTTTGCTCAATGCATATGCCTTTTTGTTCTTGCTTCTTGGGACTTGCTTTATTGAGAACGAACGAAAGGTGTTAGTCAATGCTTTTACCTTTCCTAAGTATTTGACCATGTCTGTTTCTTTCGCGGTGTAAGTCTCATTCACTTGGTTTGCTACCAGTTTTGAGTCTACGTTTACTTCGAGGTTTTTGACACCCATTTTTTCCGCTATTTGCAATCCTACTATTAATGCTTCATATTCCGCTTCATTGTTAGTTGTTTCAAACTGAAATCTCAAAGCGTATGTGAACTCTACCCCTTCCGGATCCGTGAGTATCACTCCTGCTCCGCATCTGTCAACACAAGATGACCCATCCGTGAACAAGGTCCACTGTGCCAGGAGCGGTTCTTCTTCCCTTTGCGGAATCGTCCTGACCTTCTTCTTCTGGTCTTTCTACGATAAAATTAGGCCTTGCACTACGTCCTTTAACAGATACCTTGGTCAATAATGTATGACAAACTCCCTAGTTGTATGCTCACTTTTGCATCCTACCAGCGACTTCTGGGTTTGATAGTATGTTTTTGATGGGTTGATCGCAGGGTGCGGGGGGGGGGTAAAAACAAAACAATGTGTTTGGGAGGGGGGGGAGGGGGGGGGGGGGGGGGAGGGACAATTATTAAGATGATTGGATGAGCGTGAAGTTCTTCTTAGCCTTGTTCTACATGGTCTTTGAAGCAACAATAGTTGCAAGGAGTGGTAGTTACTTCTGGGCCCCTAAGCTCCTGGCTGACTAAGTAGATTGGCATTTGCCTAGCTTCTCTTTCCGTCATTAGTACAGCGTTAACCGCTTCCTTGGATGCTGCCAGGTAGACGATGAGTTCCTCTTGTTCTTCTAGAGCGGTGAGCATGGGTAACTTTGCTATGTGTTCCTTCATCTGTCTAAATGCAGCTTCCGCTTCATCTGTCCATAGAAAGTCACTCTTCTTTATGCATTTTTTCAAAGTTTTAAAAATGGTAACGATTTCTCCACTGATTTTGCTAAAAATTTGTTTAAGCTTGCCAACTTTCCATTTAGTTTCTGCACGTCTTTCAAGCATTTTGGTGATTGAAGGCTTAATACGGCATCTACCTTGTCTGGGCATATCTTAATGCCTTTAGTATTGACCTGGTATCCTAAGAACATTCCTTCTTCAACTCCGAAGGTGCACTTCTTTGGGTTTAGTTTCATGTTGATTTTTCTAAGCGTCTTGAATGTTTCTTCTATGTCGCGGACAACTTCATCCTCCGTGCGGCTTTTTATGACCAAATCGTCCACATATACCTCGAGGTTTCTACCAATTTGTCCGTGGAATGTCTTGTCCACTAATCGTTGGTAGGTTGCACCGGCGTTTCTTAGACCGAAAGGCATTTTTGTGTAGCAAAAAATACCTTGATTTGTAATGAACGCGGTTTTTTCCTCATCCTCCTCTGCCATTTGTATTTGGTGATACCCCTTGTATGCGTCCAGGAAGCATTTGAAGGGGAATCCGCACAGGGATTCGACCTTCCAGTCTATTTCTGGCAGAGGGTAACCGTCCTTGGGACATGCTTTGTTGAGGTCTTTAAAATCAACACACATTCTCCAACTGTTGTCACTCTTCTTTACCATCACCGGGTTGGAGAGCCAATCATGATAATGAACTTCCCTCATGATCCCAGCTGCCACAAGCTTACTAACTTCGTCATTGATTGCTATGTTTCTTTCTGCGGCTTGGCCTCTTTTCTTCTGCCTAACCGGCTGACAACCTTCTCGTACATTCAGCCTATGTTCCGCTATATGCCTTGGAACGCCCGTCATATCCGCTGGGGTCCAAGCGAATATGTCCAAACTCCGCTGAAGTAGGTTACACAGCTTAACTCTGGCTTTCTCCGTAAGGTCGGAACCGATCATCACTGTCTGCTCTGGGTGTTCCGGATTGATTGCCACTTTGACCCTTTCTTCTTTTACTTTGTTGACTGAGATGTGTTGTTCTTCTGGTCCGGAGACCATCGCACATTCAACTGGGATGATTTTACTGCTCTTTAGCGTGAGTATTCCTCCCGTGACTGGAAATTTTATCATTCCGTGCGTTGTTGATGGTACTGCTTGTATCTTTCGTAACCCGGGCCTTCCAATGATTCCGTTGTGTGGAGATGTCGATCTTACCACCATGAAATCCATCCATGCTGACGTTGAGTGTTCATCATCCCCAATTTTTACCAAGAGTGTTATCTGTCCCAATGGCCATTTTATTTCGCCGCTGAACCCTATTAGTGAGGTTGTAGCTGGGACCATTTGATTCTTTATCTCTGGACGTAGTCGATTAAAACAGTGCTCATAGAGTATTTCAAAAGATGACCCTCCGTCAATACATATGCGGTGTACTTGATGGCCCCCGATCTCCGCTTCTATTATTAGGGGGCCTTCCGCTCCTTCATCGTCCCGTAAAGATGGAAACAATATTTCCGGATTGGGTGAGAAGCTTTGATTTATCTTTTGCCTTATTACCTTTTGTCGTGACTGAATCATTAGAATTACCTGAGGTTTCTCTTTTCCAGAGGTTTCGCCTTTCTTTTTTGGCTGGTCTGCGGACGTGAGTATCCTTCCATAGCCCGTGTTTGTCCGCGGAGGTGCAACGGGTGCGGCTTTAAAAGGTACTCATGTGCGTCTTTGGAATATCCAAAGCGTGACCCTTGTCAGGCTTAGTAGTCCGGCTATTTGTTGTATTAGGCCAGGGCCCATATGCGCATATTATGAACTAAGCTCAGTAAGCTTGGTATTCATATTATACGTCATCAACCATCATCCGATTTTGTCATGTAAATCAACAAGTCTATATAACTAAAGAAGTCATCATCGCCTTTCTTTGTAACTTGATTCCAAATAGTAAATAATTAAAAAGGTAAAATTCTAGCCTCATCTTAAAAAAACAAAACGAGAGTTGGGTTAAAATCCGAGTCACAACTTTAGCAAACAAGTAAAAAACGTGCTGTTGGGGGCCACAAATCCAAGTCACAGCTAGAAACCATCATGGTAAACAAACCAAACGCACCATAAATAAACCATATTAAACCACCATAAATGAACCATAAACCGCCATAATAAACGAACCAGATCCTCTTACGCAACTATCGAGATGCACTCATCTTGGCACATCCAAACTAATAGAAAACCCAAACTTATTTTTCAATTGTTTTGCAACTATCAGATATGACCAACATAATAGATCCGACCAACAAAAAAACCAAGATCAGTACCTCTAAACTAATAGAAAATCCAAACCCATTTTCGATCTAACCAACACAAACAAAAATCAACTTCCACAAAGCATTTTTCAGTTGAAACAACTAAAAATCATATGTCGAGTTATTTACGGTTTGACCATAAGACATAGTGCCAACACTAAAGAATAATCAATTTGAACACTACAACACAAAAAAACAGCAATAAAAAACAACCACAACAACACTCGCGAACGATCGAGTTTGAAAAAACAACAACAACAAAAAACATGTTCCTGCTTAGAGTAAAGATCCACAAACATGTAGTCGGTCAGTGAGGTTTTTTGGGATCGATTTGAATGTCGAACCGGAAAGACGTGGTTCTTCGTGCAAGTTTTTTCGAGATAGATCCGAATATGCAGCCTAGAAGACATAGTTCATTGACAAACTCTAAAAGAGCTCGGACGCATAACTCAATCCCATACCTAAATGAGTTCATAAAAATATGCGTGGACGTCTGAGCGCAAAAGACAAAAAGAAACAAACAAACTAGTTTGTTCCACCAACTGTAGATCATCATCGCCAATAAGTAAGCCAGTGTTGGAATATGGTAGTTGGATTAGGGGTTTATACGACTAGAGGTACGTGAGCCTATTGGGGGCACACACGTTAAACACATAGAATGCGTTTGTTATTTAATATACTTCACGTAATGTATTTAAATAGTCGTCATAGTTTATAACTAACTAACTATTATTTAAATATGTAAACCAAGGGACTAAATCGACAAAACCTAAACCATAGGGGGCCAATGGGGGTCGGCCATATGTGTTTGAGAGAGAGGGGTTTTTGAGTCGGTTTAGGAGAGGGAAAAAGGAAAGGAATGAAGGTTTCCTTGTTCCACAAGAACTAGGGTATGGTGCCTATACAAACACCCATTCCATAGCTTATTCCTCATTCATTCTAAACCCTAAATATCACCTAAAGTGTTTCTTTTTTTTCTCCTCTCCCAAAGTCGACCGAAAATCCCTTCCAAAGGGAATTCGGTTCTTCTCCTTTTCCTTGTTTCAATTTTTAGTGAATCCCTAAAAAGGGATCTTGGTGCGAATTGTTTTCTCACAAGATCAATCGCGTGTATACAAGCTTCAAGGTTTTCTGTTTACATAGTTCTCCAAAGTGACAACGATTTGAAACCTCAACGGTTTTGATTTCTTGGGTATTCGATTCAACCGAAATAGCATAAACCCTAATTAGGGTTTGTTGATTTTCGGTTCAAGATTTAATAAGGGTTTTGTTTGTGAGATTCGATGCAAGAAAGTACTACACAAGGTGTTTGTGAGACGTGAAGTAAAGACTAGCATCTTGACGTGTTTGTTGGATGTGTTTGTGTGAGCAACCGTAGAGGTGACAACTTAGTCACTAAGTTTCCAAGTAAAGATTCTCATTGTTTGCTTTAAGTCATTCAACAAAAGGTTAGTGTTTCTTTTCCTAATATGTGTGTTAATCATAGTCATCAAACTAGATCCATCTGCTGCGTACTCGTAGTAAATACGATTTACTAGTTATGAAAAAATGCCCCAACACTGGGCATCACGCGTCAACCAACGTTTGGTGTTATGGGCTACACACTTATAAACATGATAGAACTGTATTAGAAACCTTTATTTATTGTTTTAATTAAAAATTATGGCAACAATATGCAATTCTTGCCATAAAGAATAAATAAAAACCTAGAATCTTGCAATATTGCTAGTTAATATAGTTGAACTTGAAATAATTTAAAATTAATAGTTATGAGAGTGTTAAATTCTTTATTCTATTTCAATAAATCCCGCCTTAAGACTCACAGCAATCATGTTATAATGTTGGATAGTGGCGATCTAGGCACTTTAGCAGGAAAACCTACGAGCAGTCTTTTGGTTCTTCGTTTGGGGAAAGACACATTGAAGACCTCAGTGCATTATGTGATTTACTGCTATTCCCTGAATGAGTCTGTCTTCACCTCACCCCACTTTATATGTCTGTTTTAATATGCTTAAGTTTTATACTCTTGTTGACTTATGACTATATGCAAAAGATTTTTTTTGAAACTCTAAACAGACTAAATACTTAAAGAGAGACTTGGTTTTATTTTGTCTGTAATATTACACACATAATTATATACTCCTTGTGACATGTTATGTGTTATTTGTAAAACTTTGGTTTTAGACAGATAAATACGGACATTAAACTATGAAACTTATTTTCTTAGAGAGATAAAAGTTTTTCTTAAATACATCACCAGTCAATTGTTATAATCGGCTCACCTATCTTGAAGAAACTATAAGAGAGGTATAAGGCGAGACTTTCCCAAAAGAAGTCGGGTTTTTAATAAGCTTCGCGCTGACCCGTTTCTCCGCTTCTTTGTGCGTTCAAATGGAGATATCGAGAACTTTTGATAAACATGATGTCTAAATTAAAAGTTAACAAAAGGTTTGTGTAACTTGTGCTGCAAAGATGTTTTGCATGCTTCTTTGTACACAATTTTGTCACATATTTTACAAAATTTATGTGTATACCCTTATGTGTAATTTTAAGTCTATGCCAACCAAAGTAAGAACACGTGCAGTTGGATTGACCTCTTTGGTTAGACCTTAGGGCCTTTCCGACCCATGGCAAATTTTTTCATAGGTCAGATCTATGTCAATTTTTGCATGTTCTTTTTTTTGTGGACTTAAATTGAGTATGCTTGGTCAGACCTTGGACCCGAGGCATAAGATGAGACTAAACATGCACTTGACATTACTATAAGAGTTATTAATGTCATAAGTCTCATAAAAACTAAGAGTTGCATTTATATGCAATTAACGCTCGGCGCTTACCTCTTGCCCTACTTGTTTACTCGTTGGTCAGACCTTCGGTAATAAGTGGGAGGTCAAGTTGGATTTTAGTCCTATCAGTAATTAATTGGTTAGTTAATTCTTTTAAGAATTTAATTATCGAAAATACTAATAAATGAACTTTTTCTGATTGTAGATGACTATCACAGTCGTAAACAATTCGGTTTTCAGGGCTTTCTTTGAGAAACAGAAATTATCTGGACCTAACTTTATGGACTGGTACCGACAACTTCGTATTGTCCTATCTGCCGAAGATAAGTTAAACTATCTAGAGCTCCCAATCCCTGCTACTCCTGTCCCAAATGTTGCTGGACAGCAAGTTCCTCCTGAAACTCTTGCAGCTCATGTCGCATGGGTCAAAGGACAAAAGGAAATTGTTGTACTCATGTTTATGACCATGGAACCAGATCTCCAATGAAATCTAGAAACCCTTGGTGCATATGACATGCTTAAGGAGTTGAAAACTCTGTTTGCTCAACAAGGATATCAGGAACTTCTTCAAACCGTGAGAGAGTTTCACGCGTGCAAACTGTCACACCCCCAAATAGGGTCCAGTCCAATTTGACATCCGGGGGCGTGAGGTTCAAAGCATAAAGAACGACCTCTAAGGGTACATTTAAAAAAGAAACATCGTTGCATAAATTTAAAATATTAATAAGTTTATATCAATCAAATTTAAAAGGTTCAAAAGACAACATGCGGAAGCTTAAATAAGTTAAACAATGGTATTTAAGATAAACATGGACAAAATCTGGAAAACTGGTTCGGCAATAGACTTCATATAGTTCAAGCAACAACATCCATGCTAAGCACCTGAGAAAAACATGCTTAAAACGTCAACATAAAGTTGGTGAATTCATAGGTTTAGTTCAAACGATGTTATAGTGGACCACAAGATATCAAAACGTATGCGACAGTTATAACAGATACAACTTCACATAAAAAGTATTTACGTTGCACTAAGCTCATGACACTGAAGCTAATAATGAAAGATAGCATGTACATTGCTATAAGTATTTGCTTGCCCTTACAGGTGTCCGACCAAAGACCACCTAACCAGTTTCGACATGACATATATCCGTTTATCGGGAGCCCCGTGGGTAGTGAGCGCTACTCACCCGGATAGGGATAATTAGTCCCAATAGATCTATTTATTCACTCGCGCTCCCTCGACCGGTCCTCCGGTCAAGAAATTGACAGTTCATGATAGTTCGGGCAATTGTGGTCTAAACGCTACTTAGGCAACACGTAAATAGGGAAATTTCACGTATAGTAATTGTGTCCAGTTTTAAAAACAAGCAATTTTTTTCACCCCAAGTTATAAAACATTTATTCAAAACGAGTAAAAGAGTGGTGCTATGAACTCACCTTGATTTAGTGAATTGAGGTAGTGAATAGTCTAGAAATAATTCACTCCGTAACGAACGACGATATACGAAAGCAACCTATGAAATGGACGTTTGATTTAATATCGGATCGAAGTGAATTTATGGAAAATGCATAGGTGTATACTAGTGTACTTTTGTTAATATATCTAAAAATTAACGTTTGTGATCGTGTAGTAATAAAATGTTTCCGTAAGTAAATGGGTAGAAATTATATGTATTTTAATATTACATAGATATATAACGTCTAAGTAAAATATATATTTTATATATTTTTATATATATATATTGTTCGTCACTTAATTTAAATTCTCGTATCTCACTTTACCATGTACGTTTTCTAGTATTTACTAAGTATAGTGATTTATAAAAATTTCGGCATGACCCGTTCGTGTTTATACGTTTTTCCAAAGTCTTAGACTATATTTAAAACCATTTTCAAACTACTTTCAATCCACTTTTCATAATTACAAATTATACATCATCAAATCCATTATTATTTGCAACGTCCAACATTTAAAAATAATTAAACGCAACGCATCTAAATCGTATACTATTAAATAAGCTATTCGCCGAACTTATCCAATAAGCTACACCGTAACTTTACGCCTTGGTGTTTTGTATTTATGTTGGGTCTTAGCCCGTTAAGTCCGAAAATGTAGTTTTACTTATCCATTTAATTCGATAAGCAAAGCATTAAGCAATAAACACGTGACCTAAAAATAAGCTATCAATAAGCTCACAATAAGCCAAGTATAATAAGCCGAACCATATAAGCTCATGGTGTTGGGTCTTGTATGTGAGACGCGGCTATAAGCCCTAATAAAGTATATTCGAGCTTATTTATTAAGTCGAATAAGTTTATCGTTTGTCCTTTCAAAATAAGCTAGAAAATAAGCTAATAAAATATTAGTCAAACTAAAATAAGCTAAACAAATATTTCTTCTTTCTTTTCTAGTTTGGCCGAACCAAATATAAGCCCTAATAAGCTCAAGATAATCAAAATAAGCTTTTCCAAAAGCTTATTACAATAAGCCAAATAAAGTACGCTATAGCATACTATTTTTATTACACGAAAATAACCACGATCACAAAACTAAGATTTTCTTATATTTCTTTATATATTTTTTGAACCATATATACACCCTTTTAGGGTTTATGTAGTTTTAAAATATTGTTTTCACAAAATAAGTTGTACAACTAGCATGTATGCATCAAGATTATAAGGAAAGTACAAGTTATTTAAGAATTTGAAGACTTACAAAGTTGGAAGGTTTTTAAAAGGAATAATGATATTAGAACAACCCAAATGTTGTTTAATTTTTTTTATATTTTTTTGAACGGCGATTTATCAAAACACTAGCAAGGAGTTAGATCAAACAAGAACAATATAAGGGTTCTTAAGCCAATCGTCCCACTTGAACAACAAAAGAAGGCAAAGAAGAAGAGAGAAAACTAAATTTTTAGTGTGTGTGTTATGAATAAGAAAATGGAAGCAACAAGATATAAATAATACAAAGTTTACTTCACACACTAAGTGTGTGTTGTGTGTGTGCCGTATACAAGAGACAAAGGAAGAGAGGGGACCAATTTGATCCTCCAATCAAATTAAAGTTAGAGATAAACATGTGATCAAGGCTTGGCTTAATGATTTTGAATTCAAACTTGCTCATCAAGGGTGCTAGTGGTGGTTGTTTAGGCCGAACAAGACAAAGGGAGAGGGGGGGGGGGGGAAAAACTAATGTGCATTTCATTTTTATTTTGCTAGTGCTTCCACTTGATTTAATTTCAAAGTCTTGCATGCATAAGCTTATGTTATAAGTAAACCACGATTTACGCAAGTAACGAAACGAATAATGGTATCACCGAAAATTATAAAATTTTAAATATTGCCATAAAATGTAAAAACGTGGCTATTGCCAAAATACTACAACATTAGGCATCCCGGTTCGCTCCTGGACACGCAAAAGCTAAACGAAACTTTAAATATTCAAATTGCTAAACAAAAACGGCTAACTTATTGGACGAAAATTCTCAGGGTGTCACATTTTTCCCCGTTAGAAGAGCTTTGTCCCTAAAGCTCATGACGTGGTATCTGCCACCGGTGCAGAATTAGGGAAAAGATGCGGGTACTTCTTTTGCATTTGGTCTTCACGCTCCCAGGTGAACTCAGGACCTCTCTTGTAGTTTCAGCGTACCTTAACGATTGGAATACTACTTTGCCTTAAACGCTTGACCTCACGGTCCATGATTTCGACAGGTTCTTCGACGAAGTGTAGTTTGTCGTTAACTTGGATCTCATCCAATGGTATAGCAAGCGGTTCATCAGCCATGCATTTCTTCAATTTCGAGACGTGAAACGTACTATGAACTCTACTCAACCTCTCTAGGAGTTCAAGAAGATAGGCGACGATTCCAACTTTGGCAATGATCTTAAAAGGTCCAATATAACGAGGGTTCAGCTTTTCCCGTTTGCCAAATCGTATCACTCCCTTCCATGGCGATACTTTTAACATGACCTTATCTCCTACATGAAACTCAAGAGGTTTTCGTCTTACGTCGGCATAGCTCTTTTGACGATCACGGGCGGCTTGAATACGACTCTTGATTTGAACTATTTTCTCAGTCGTCTCCTGGATGATCTCTAGGCCAGTGAGCTAACTATCTCCAACTTCAGCCCAGCAAATAGGTGATCGACACTTGCGCCCATACAACGCCTCAAACGGATCAGCCTTAATGCTGGTATGGTAACTGTTGTTATACGAAAATTCTACCAATGGTAAGTGTCTATCCCAACCTTTTCTAAAGGCGAGTACACAGGCACGTAACATGTCCTCCAATGTCTAAATGGTCCTCTCACTCTGACCATCGGTCTCTGGGTGGTAAGCGGTGCTCATATCCAATCGAGTACCTAAGGCTTTATTTAGAGACTTCCAAAAATGTGAAGTAAATTTCCTATCACGATCAGAAATGATCAAAACTGGCACTCTATTCTTTGAGACTACTTCCTTCAAGTATTGTCTCGTCAACTTCTCTAACGTGCCATCCTCTCGCATAGGCAAGAAATGTGCAGACTTAGTGAGATGATCAACGATCACCTAAATCGTATCTTGGCCATTGTTATATTCTCCCATTTCCATTGTGGGATTTCTGGTTGAACTAACAAACCAGACGGTTTCTGATACTCTATCTTAACCTTGGCACATGTTAAACACTTGCTGACATAAGTGGCAATTTTTGCTTTTATGTTGGGCCACCAATACAGCTACTTAAGGTCTTGGTACATCTTGTCTGATCCAGGGTGGATGGAATACTTTGACTTATGGGATTCATGCATAATTAAAGCTCTCAAATCACCAAAACGCGAAATCCAACTTCGATTGTTCAAACATAACATTCCGTTAGCACGGGGTTCTAACTTGTTAATCATGCCATGCAAATCTTCGTTGATGAAATTCTCTTCTTTTCTGGCTTCCGATTGAGTACTCAAAATCTGCTTAGGAAGGTCCAAACTAATAGTCATAACTAAGGCTCGAACTCGTAGTGGCCTAATTCTCTCCTTTCGACTTAGGGCATCAGCCACCATGTTCGCCTTCCCTGGATGATATCGAATCTTACAATCGTAGTCGCTCAACAACTTTAACCACCGTCGTTGTCTCATGTTTAACTCTTTCTGATCGAGAATGTGCTGCAAACTCTTGTGATCAGTGAACACAACGCACTTTGTACCGTATAGATAGTGTCTCCACATCTTCAAGGCAAACACTACTACACCAAGCTCTAGGTCCTGTGTAGTATAGTTCTTCTCGTGAACCTTGAGTTGTCGGATGCATAAGCTATGACCTTCTCCTGTTGCATCAAAACCGCACCCAACCCTTTATGTGAAGCATCGCAATATACCACGAAGTTCTCACTTCCTTCAGGTAAAGCCAAAATCGGCGCACTACACAGTTTCTGCTTCAACAACTGAAACGCAGCTTTTGCCTTTTCTCCCCAATTAAATTTCATGCTTTTCTGAGTCAACTTCGTCATAGGCCTAGCGATCTTTGAAAAACCTTCGATAAATCGTCGGTAGTAACCGGCCAAGCCTAGAAACTAACGAATCTCGGTTGGTGTCTTGGGTGACGCCCAATCCTTGATAGACTAAATCTTAGCGGGATCAACGTGAATGCCTTCGCTATCAATCACATGACCAAGAAATTGTACCTTCGACAGCCAAAATTCACACTTTGAAAAGTTGGTGTACAATTTCTCATCCTTCAACAACTTTAAAATCAACCTAAGGTGTCCTTCATGCTCCTTTCTGCTCTTGGAGTAAATCAAAATGTCATCGATAAACACGATCACAAATCTATCCAGATACGGTTTGCACACCTTATTCATCAAATCCATGAATACTGCTGGTGCGTTAGTAAAACCAAACGGCATTACTTGGAACTCGTAGTGACCATAGCGAGTCCTAAATGCGGTCTTAGGAATGTCTTCCTCTCGAACTCTGAGTTAGTGAAAACCAGATCTCAGGTCGATCTTAGAGTAAACTCTTGATCCTTGTAATTGATCAAACAAATCGTCGATTCTCGGAAGTGGGTATCGGTTCTTCACAATAAGTGTGTTTAGTTCACGGTAGTCGATACACATCCGAAAATAACTATCTTTCTTTTTGACAAACAAAACCGGTGCTCCCCAGGGTGAGGAACTGGCTCTTATAAATCCTTTGTCAGAAAGTTCTTGCAACTGAGTGGATAACTCTTGCATTTTGGCTGGTGCTAATCGATACGGGGTTCGTGCTATAGGTACAGCACCAGGGACTAATTCGATTTGAAATTTAACTTGTCGAGTAGGTGGTAATCCAGGCATATCGTTTGGAAAGACCTCCGGAAATTCCCGTATGATCGGCACATCCTCAAGTCGCTTCTCCTCCGACTTATCCTCAGCCTTCTTGGATGTAACTTGCGTTAGGTAGACCTGACATCCCTTCTGAATATACTTCTGGGTCCTAGTACATGATATGATGTTTAGCTTACTTCTGTTGCCATAATCGTCACCTCGGATTATCAATACTTCATCTCCATATGGTATACGGACGACCTTCTCGTAACAAATGATCAATGCATGGTATTTTGCCAACCAATCCATACCGATGACGACGTCGAAACTACCAAGTTCTACAGGCATTAGGTCTATGTCGAACGGATAACCTAATAATCCTAACGTGCAACCTCTAAGAACAACATTTGTTTTTGAGATTCTTCCATCGGCAAGTTCTATGGCATAACTAGTGTCTAAAGTGGATGGTGTAATATCAAGCAAAGCACTAAAGGTAGACGACACAAAACTTTTATCGGCGCCCGAATCGAATAACATGGAAGCATAATAGTTATTGAGAAGAAACGTACCCGTGACAACGTTGGAATCAGGGTTTGTTCCTCCTCTACCAATGGCGTAAGCTTTTGCTGTAGCCTCATTACCTCCAGTCTGGTTTCCAGTCTAGTTTCGAACTCTGTTTCTTGTCTGGTTTCCACGGTTCTGATTCCTCAACTTAGGGCAATTATTCCTAAAATGTCCCAGTCTTCCACGCTCGTAACAAACAACACCCTGTTGATTTCCAACTGAAGCTCTCTGAGGGTTTGGGGTAATAGTCGCCGTACAATCCCTAGTCAGGTGTCTAACCTTCTTACAGTTATTGCACTTCACTGTACATAGACCTACATGGTGGTATTTGCACTTGTTGCAAAGTGGGTGAGGTCCAGTATACCCTCTCCTCTTATTGTTCCCAGTCGTGTAAGCTCTAACCACATTCTGCTCACTAATATTTTGCCTCTTAAATGGCGGTTGTTGTCCACGGTTATCCCTCGGGTTAATTTCCATCCTCCTCTTACTCTCAGCACTCCTTGAAGCATAACCCTGGAACTTCTTATCCATCAATTGGTTAGCAATGCGTATGGCATCTTGGAATCTAGCTGGGTTTGCAGCAATCACATTTCCTTGAATGTTGTCCGGTAGCCCTCCAATCTGTCCTCTTTGTTAGGGACCATTCTAGTACACAACAAAATCAACTCCTAAAACCTTTGAGTGTAGACAGTCAAGTCGTTACCTTTCACGGTCATATTACACAATTCAGTTTCCATTTTTTGAATCTCGTTCCTTGGACAATACTCCTTAGTCATCAACTTCATAAGTTCTGCCCAACTCATGGCATAGGCGGCCCCATTCCCAATCGTTCTCTTGTGGGAGTTCCACCAAGTCAATGCACTGTTCAGAAGCGTGCACGAAGCATACTTCACTTGGTACTTCTTTGGACAGTTGCTAATGTGGAAGACTATTTCCATCTTCTCGAACCAACGAGTCAATTCGACAACTCCTTCCATTCCATTAAAGTTAAGTGGCTGGCACTTCAGGAAGTCTTGATATGTGCACTCTCTAGCAGGCATAAATCCTCTGAAGTTATAGCCATATTCTCCTTTGTTCCCATTACCATTTCCATTTCCTCCATTTCCATTTCCTCCATCTCCATTTCCTCCATTTCCATTTCCTCCATTTCCATTTTCTCCATCTCCGTTTCCTCCATTTCTATTTCCTCCATATCTGTTTCCTCCATTTCCATTTCCTCCTACTTCTTCTTGTTCGACCCCATCTCTCATAAGGGGTCCAAGGTTTCTGACAGCGTCGCGCACTCCCAATGCTTTTGCCATCCGACGATCACTTTGCTCGTTGACTGCTTCACGTATCCTTGACGCTCCAGATCGTGTGTTAAGCATCTTCCTACAACATATCAACGT
>BQNB010113738.1:7226-21881 GCA_026074375.1 Tanacetum coccineum
AGTATGAAAAGTATACAAGCAGCACAAACCTTGGTTTAAGTCCAACGGTAGTAACTACTAACCCTAGCAGTACTAATAACCACAACAGTATTAACTTCCTTTTGTGTGTGTTATACGAGATCCAAAAATTGTGTGTTGTTCGATATCTGCTAAAGCTAGCAATACAAACGATAAACCAGCAGTACAAACTTTCAACAAGCAGTACTAACCTTTAACTGGCAGTATATACTTTTCAAGGCCAACAATACAAAGTAGATACGAATAGTATTAACTTACTTCCCCTCAAATCAAGCAGTACTAACTCGTAATTGGGCAGTATTAAAATACCTTACCAGTATAAACGCATGTTCTTGGTAGTATTAACAAACTCCAAGCAGTATTAAATATTAATCAGCAGCATTAACCAAATAACAAGCAGTAGTAAGTAGTGTTCGTTCTTAATCAGTAAAAACGAACAAGCATCAGTACCATCATGTTGGTTCCAATTGAATGGATCTTTTGTTCTGCTTAGATAAATCTAAACAACTAGATTAGAAACCTTGTGGTGTATATATAAAGACTATGCGGAATTAATCTTTATATACTCAGAAGAAACAATCAAACAATGAACACAGAACTTTCACAAAGCTTTCAATATATTGAACAAACCACAAAACAACTATATGTTTTGCCTTACAATGAAAGACTCTAACTATTATATGAATTGGACGACTATGAAAGTATATGAAAAGATATATCTAACTATGCCGTAGGGTTCCTTTTATATACTAAGGAAAACCCTAATAGGCTTACAAAACGCGTTAGGAGATTATGCAAAGATCATGCATAT
The DNA here is from genome assembly GCA_026074375.1 of Tanacetum coccineum. Lineage (NCBI taxonomy): Eukaryota > Viridiplantae > Streptophyta > Magnoliopsida > Asterales > Asteraceae > Tanacetum > Tanacetum coccineum. Next base: position 8,056 of record BQNB010113738.1, read on the forward strand.
CTATTCCTAATTTATCTCATACATATCTCATAAGCAGCACTAATATACTAACTAACAGTACTAACTATATACTGACAGTACTAACATTGTACTAACAGTATTAACTATAACTAGCAGTATTAAGTCCTTCAGTAGCATTATCTTGTAGAAGCTCTTTAATTCCCAACAATCTACGTGTTATGAAATAATTCGGATCAAAATAACCAAACATCCGCTTGACATTAGTGCTCACATGAGTACACCGTTGATCCACAGGACCAATTTTTGACACCCCAAAATCAGATACATTGGCCACCATATTCTCATCTAGAAGTAACCAATAATGTTAAACCCCCATAAAACATCACTCTTTTCCTCTTTGGCAACTTCCATCACTTTATTTATTTACGCGTTAACATGAAAGTTGACTAGTAAATATACACATGAGTTGACTCTAAGTTTATACCTACTGCTGTAATTATTAGTCTAAAGTGAAGTGTAATATTCAGGATCATGGTTTTTGTTAAAACTTGTTTTATGATGTTGTTACATAGTTTACTATGGACTATATCCACTAGCAATAGTAATTGTCATGATCATGCTCGATATAGTGTATAAGCTAAGAAAATTTCATGAAAAATCCTATGTTAAGGATGAGGAACACAAACAAAAATCAATGTCTTTATCATCAGAACATCCATGCCGCCACTTTAGCCTAGCCGAGATTCAGTTAGCAACAAAGAACTTTGGTCAAGAAATGATCATAGGTAAAGGTGGATTTAGTAAAGTGTATAAAGGTTTTATTAATGATGGTGGAACAACTGTCGCAATCAAACAGTTGGATTGTATATCTAGACAAGGAGCCAGTGAATTTTGGACAGAAATCAAGAAGCTTTCCAAGGTTCGACATGGTCACTTGGTGTCTCTAATAGGATATTGTAACGAGTTTGAAGAGATGATGGTTGTATACGAGTATATCTCAGGTGGGGACTGTTAAGGTAAATTTACGTAGGCTGCTTGGGCTTAGTAAAAGTGACCTCAGCGATGATGAATACTGAGTTTAGCTTGGTTCCTCCGAAGCTTAGTCCTTCTTCTCCTAGCTGAAAATAAGAAAGAACACCATTAGCTCGCCCTAGGGTGTGAATCCAGGACCAACTCCGGCATAAGAGTAAGTACGGTGATTGTGATATAAACATGGAGAATATAAAGTATGGTCCAAAGTAGGTATTGTATGTATCGTCTTGGGGAAATGAGCCCTCCCTTTATACTATTTGGGATTCACTACAAGACATAACCGTGGGGCTCTCTCTTGGTACAAACTGTCAGCCCTGTGTCATACCAAGGACTGTGGTCCTTCGCGAGGATTATACCTTAGGTACTGCTGCGCTAGGATGGAGCTAATAACTCTGGACCTGATATGTCCTTTGACATACCAGCTTCTCTGGAATTCTGGTGGTGACAACAGACCTGACTTGTCCTTCGACAAGTCAGCATCTCTAGAGTGTTTGTTTAGTTTAGCCTATGTTAGTTTGGCAGAAGCATCTAAGCCAGATTTATCCTTCGGATGTTCTTGGGGAGACTATACCTTATCATGTCCCCCCAGTCTAGTATCTGCCAAGCTAGCTTGTCAGTGCTAGACTTAAATGTGCTTTACATAATTAATGTCATGCTTTTACGAATGTGGCTTGTTTTTTATGAATACGTTTCCTTTGCAATGTGTCATGTGATAAATTCCCAATCGTCGTGTCCTTTCCTTCTTTCCTTATAAATAGAAGCTTCCTTTTTACTTTTCATTTTACCCTTGCTATAGTAAAAAACACATTGTTTTCGGAGCTATATTTTTTTTGCTACTGCTTACTTTGCTCCGGATTCTTCCTTTTCCTAGGTACCTTTTTCAATTATGGCTAAAAAGATTTGTATCTATATCATTCTCGACTCACCCTAGATGATCTAAACGATCTGATCATGAAATATAAGATACCCCGTAATCTTCACCCTCAAATACCCTTAGAGGACTTTGTGATGTCCGAGCTTCCAAACGATGCCATTGGTATTTATCATCAGATGTTTGATTTTTCTGGTGTTCGAATTCCTTTTTCATCATTCCTTTAGGCCCTCATCAAACATTATAGGGTCCACCTCTCTCAGCTGGGTCCTCTAGGTCTTAATAAGGTCATTACCTTCAAGGTGCTGTGTCGGTCTTTGCAGATAGGCTGACAGTGACCTTATTTAGGGTTTTCCAGACTTTATGCAAACTATATGATTGGTTTTCATTTGACAAGCGTCGTTCTCCTTTTCCATTTTTTATTAATGACAATCTTTCTTGCATGAAGCATTGGAAGAGTGGGTTCTTTTTGATTGATCGACAGGCTATTCCAGATGTTATGGTTTGGAGACATCCGGATGTAGCTATTAATGATCCAAGGCCTGCTGCTGGTTCTTTTAATATGGCTGATATACACCGTCTGATTGCACATGTTATAAAGATAAGGGATATGCATGAGGGTGTGTTAGTTTTATCTAGGTTGAGTTATGTTTGGAAGAGCTGTGTCTGTGATCTGGTGCTTCAGGGTGTCGATGGAAATGGTATAGGGGGTGGGTTTTAACTATTTTATGTTATGTCCCTGGCCTCTGTTGCTTGCATTTATTGTTGTTTTTCTTTTTGCAGTTATGGGTATTCATGATTTTCTCTACCTTCTCGAGTGGACCGGTGCTGAGGTCCAGAAGGAGCCCCATCTTGATGTTAGGTCGACCCTTTAAAGGCTTCCTTTTTACTGCACTCATCCCGCTGCGACTGATGTTGTTATTCAGGATCCCACTCCAGAGGATCTTGCCATTGGTACCCCTAGTTCCAAGATTGTTGCTAAGGCTAAAGCTTCTCAGAAGCGAAAGTCCTCTACCTCTAGTGCCACTTTGAGCCATGTTGCTAAGCACACTAGGTCTGACTTGGCTTAATCATCTGGTAATACTACTCTCCCTAGTTTGTTTGTGGGTGATGATGATGATGAAAGTGATGCTGATGATGATGCTTGTGTTGAGATTTTGTTGGTTACTCCTCTTCGTTCTGCTGCTGTGATCCCTTCTTTAGGGAACCAGGGTGGGAGTTCCGCTGCTCCCACTGCTGAAGGTTCTAACCCCTGAGGTAATTGTTTTTAATTTCTAACTTGTTTCTCTCCTTGTCTTCTTTCTTTGCCTTATTGTGTTTTTATTTTGTAGATTCTCGGGGTAAGGGCATTATGGTTGATGATGCTACTGCACCGTCTGCTAGTGCAAGCCGACAGAGACCATCCTCCATACTAGCTCCTTCATTCAGGGATGTTTCCGGTGATGTTATTCATACAGACTTCTTCCCCTTTTCTACTAGTCCTTATTATGCCACTTATCCTGAGGACGGTGTTGCTGAGAACTGTGAGTTTACTCAGGAGGAGTGGGATGCTCCATACCGACCTACTTTCGGGGTTCTGATGAAGGAGGTTTTTAGGGATCTTGCTATTTGCAAGACTATTGTTGATCAGTTTCCCATACCATGAGAGATGGTCCGAGCTAAGAGTTTGTCTAATGATCAATTGACTGCAAAGATAAGTGTGGTGCATTGTATGATGATGTCGCATGGTGGTGAGATTATTGCTCGTTATCGTGGGTTAAATCAATATCATCATGAGTATGTGTTATCAACATATTCCAGGTTGAAAGGTTAGGAGGAGAGGGTTGCTAGTTTGACTGGGTTGGAACTTCAAGTATCTGCCTTGAAGAAGCAGGTTTCTGGTCTTAACGATAAACTTTCTTCCTCCAATGCCTCTTTCGCGAAGTCCAAGGCAAAGGGAAAGGAAAGGAAGAAAAAGATTAAGTCCCTTACTAAAAGTGTGGATAATTTGCACTCTGAGGTGGCTCGTCTCTCCGCTGCTCTTAATTAAGCTACCGTTCTTGAGGCTGAAAAGGATGAGGAAATCCTTCGGTTGAAGACTACTCCTCTGAAGTTTTCTTCCTTTTCCATGGTCAATTCTAGGGCTTGGTCCAGAAGTTTCTTGCTTCTAACGAGTTTAGCAGAGTTCAGGGTAACTTCTTTCTTTAGCTACCAGTGCTTGGTTTGAGAGTGGATTGAGTATGCATCGGACCAAGGATGAGTTTGCTGCTGTGTTGAAGAAGATGGCTAATTTCATGCCTGGTGCACAGGATAGGCTTGTTGAAGCCTCCCTCCTTATTTCTCAAACTGATTATGCCTTCTTCAACAAGATCTCCGAACATGCTACTAAACCTTTATCGGTTATCCTTTAGCTTGAGCCTAAAAAATTAGTTCGTCCAACCAACGTCCCCGCTTTAAGGGAGGTTCATGTTTCTCTTCCTACCAAGGTTGGAGTTGTCTACTACTTTTAATTTTACTGCTTTTGATGTTGCTTTAGAGAATAATAAGGAGATGGTAAATGCTGAGGTTGACGGGTCGGACCTAAAGATGACTGATGACACCGCCGCTTTTAAGTCCAGACATGCTTTTGTGCAGGGTATTTCTGTTGCTCTAAATGATGTTGTTGAGGTGTTAGAGGTAGTGTCAGGGCGTGTTTCCTTCGACCCTAATGATGTTGTGGTTGCCTTTTCTGCTCATGAGAAAGGTGATGGTTTGGATCCCACTTCTGCTGTTGAAGAAGCTGCTGCTAACCCCTCTGGGGTTTAGACTTAGTTTTTTCTTTATCCTTTTTTGGTAAGTCCATTTTCTATTAGGGGAGGGGCGCATGGTATGCCAAAGAACACTTGTTGCTTTGAGCTTGGGGCAAACTAACTGTAGATGTATGGTTGTCCATCTATCGGATCCTAAGTCATGCCACCCGCCCTAGGCCGAATGGCTTCCCCCCTTAGGACTTGTAGCATAGCTGGTCAAGCCTCCTTATGTTTAATGGGCTAAATATTTCTTTCCGGAGCAGATATCATACTATCACGTCTTGCTTTTGAACTTGTTTGGTTACTAGCTCGTTAAGTATTGTTTTGCTTTCCTTTTTATGTAACTGCCGATTACGTTTGGTTAACATCACCGGCTTCGTTCGGCTTGTAATAAGTGCTTTGTAATGTAATCCACTCTTTAGTATGCCAGTTTGTTTCTCATAGCTTGTTTGTAATGTTTATACGTTTGTATCTAGCACTTTAGCATTGGTTTATGCCCCAAAATGCCTTATGTTTGCTCATTTTATATGTTTTTTGTATGATCTGAATGATCACATCCGGACCATTTCATATACCGGAGAAAATGTTTATTAGCTTTGTTCGTACACATTACAGGTTGCTTGTGTTTCCTTCTTCAGTTGGTACTTGTTCTCTCCATGACGTTGTTGTTCATCGGAGTCCCTTGCTCGAAAGGAGGTGATCACTGTGTCTCCTCCTCCAGCCTCATGCTAAAGTTTTCATGTTTTAACTTTGCCTTCCCATATGTGTTTCGTGCTTATGGGGTAAGTGTTTTCCTTTGTTAATATCCGGAGGCAGCGAGCCATCCAGAGCTTATCATGCCTCGTGTTTGCATCATTATTCCTTATCCAACAGAATTTGACTTTATCATGTTAAGGTAAAAATCAAATACTTTGATATATAAAAAAATAGAAGGGCCCTCCGAGGTAAGCTTAACACTTTGAAAATGGCTACCTCGGATGGGTTACATAGTGCTACTACACATATGCTACGATTACAAGTCCATTCAGTTACTCCCACTAGCTTCACGATTGTAGTTTGGTTTTGCTCTTGGTTCATTGCTTGCCGTTTTATCTTTATTCCTGCTGCTTGTCTCTTCTACTGATGGTCTTGTTTTGATACCTACCGATACTTCCTGGTTGAGGAATTCTAGCTTTATAGTTTCCAACCCTGTTAACACTTCATCTTTTAGGTTCAAGATTTTAGGAGGTGTGTGATTCGGAACCTATGGAACGAAGCTATTGCATCCAAAATTTATTCTTTGTACTTTCTCTCCTGTTTTGTTACTGGTGTGTGGTTTCCTTCTACCTTAGCAACCAATGTTAATGAATCAATGAAGACATGCAAGTCTTTCATGCCCTGATTAGCAGAGGCAACTAGTCTTGCCAATAATGCCTCACAATCCATGACATGGTTGGATGCATTAAACTTCAAACGGATGGCATACGTATGCATCTTTTTCTCAGGGCTAACTAGGATAATTCCTACACCTGAACCTTCTTTAATTGTGTCTTTTCCCAAATACAACCACCACGCCCTTGGTACTGGGGTTGACTTTACTTGAAGCTTCTTGCTTAGGGTGAGTGTTCCTCCTTCGTTTGCATATGGTGTTCTCTCTACTTGCTCTCCTTGACCGAAGAACTTCTTCACTACCGCCTTCAGCTTCCTTTCTTAGGATGTACGAGATGTCATATGTACGTACTTCAATGGCCCATTTTGCTAATCGTCCTTCTTTTCCAGAGAGTTTTAGTATTTCTTCCATCGGTCCGTCAGTTACCACCTTGACCTTAGGTTTTCTAAAGATTACTCTCAGGGATCTTGTTGTGTGAATTAGTGTTTGTACCAATCTTTTCTGTTGGGGTGTAACATATTTCCATTCCTTGTAGAGGTCGGCTAACATAGGAAACAGGTATCTGGATTCCTTCCCTCTCTACCAATAGCACAGAACTTATTGTCTTGTTTCTTTTCCGTAGACATAGCATTAGATCTTCTCCTTCTTTTTGGATGACCAATGTTTGCAATATTCCCAGTTTCCTTTTTATCTTTTGGAGGGCTTCTTCGGCTTCGTTCGTCCAACCAGGTCCTTTTGCTGTCTCCAACCTCATTCGGGCCTCACATATAGGGTACTTCAGCTCCGCAAGCTTTGGGATGAACTTGCTAATGGTTGTTAGTCACAAGAATAAGCTTCGTATTTGGCTTAAACTTCTTGGGGTGGGGCCTAGGAGGATTACCTGTATTTTTTTTGGTCTGCTTTCACTCCTTCCTTTGTTACCATATAGCCGAGAAACCTCCCTTCCTTTACTCTGAACGGGGATGTGACCGGATCAATCTTGATGTTTACTCTTTTTAACTTTCTTAGTGTTTCTTCAACATCGTGAGCCAGGTCTATCTCATTTTTGCTTTTTATTACTATTTCTTCCAAGTATATTTCCACGTTTCGTCCTCTATGATCGGCTAAGACATTCTCCATCATCCTCTGAAGTGTAGCTACTGAGTTTTTTTAAATCTTTTGGCATATGGGGGAAACAGTATACTTTTTCCTCCGTATGAAACCCAGTCTTTTCTTCGTCATCCTCCGCCATTCTTATTTGGCTGTATTCATTCAGAATTCGGAGGAAACATTTGTACGGATACCCCATTAAAGATGCTAGCTCTTCCCCTTCCTCCGGAAAGGGATACATGTCCTTGGCACAGGCCTTGTTAAGGCTAGAGTAATCTGTTAGTGCAAATATTACGATATTTAATGTATACGATATCTTTATGTTTTGGTAATGACAAACATGTGACTTGTAATATGTAACGTAAAGTGCGTAAGTTACTCGTAATCACAAATCATCAATGCATACATGCATCAACATCTCTAGACGTCTCAAGTATTCATCAAGACGGACATTGGTTTACACCAGACGTAAATCACATAAGGTATGTACAAACAAGCATTAAACTTGTAGGATGATCAAAGAAATAAGTTTTTGTCTTAAACTTTACATTTTTATAAATGTAACAAAATAACTTTTTCAAAACTTAATTAGACAAATTATTTTTGAATTATAAAGAAATGTTTTATGTTGTAATTATTTCAAAATTCAAAATCTGGTTCTTTTCCCCCCAAAACATGTTACACTTTTACGAGACAAGTTTGTCACCACAAAAAGACAAAAACAAGAGCGTCTGTCGGGGCGGTCCCTTAAATAGGCCGGCGGCCCCCTTAAATACAGGCGGCCCCCTAATATATCTGGGACCGTCGTTTCCTGACAGGCTATTTTTTAGCTCTTATAAATAGTGGGTCACCTCCAACTATTTTTACAACCCTTTTACACGATTTTCTTTAAGTTGTTTCTCTCTCTAGATCTCACTAAATCTCTCTAAATCGTTGATCATTCAACTTGGTTAATCTTGTTTAAATGTGATCAAATCTTCTATCATTTCCTCATTTCCTCAAATACAAGAGAAGAACTTCGATCATCTTCAAGATCCGAAGTTATGTAGTCTAGTTAGTCTATTTGTAACATTTGTTGCATATAGATAGAGTCTATGTCTTCCAATCTTTAGTAGTGTGTAGATCCAAATGATGTATATATTTGGATTGGTTGATTGTGGGTTGGTTAGTATTTTAGGGCTTAAAAATACATTACTGATGTGGTAGATTAGTTCTAGCTAAGATTAGGACTCGACATCTAGCTTAGTGTCAAAAAATAATGTAAGCAACGCGGTTTATGTGTTTAGGCCATAAAACACAAGGTTTGTTATGTTGGGCCATAAAACATAGCGGGTTTGGTTGTACCCGAAGAAGGACTCGACATCTAGCTTAGTGTCGGAAAATAATGTAAGAATTGGTATAAGGTTTTCTCCACCAAAAGGGAGCTTGTTGATTAGTGAAGTAACTCTCGAGTTGGATACTCGAGGAGTTGAGTAGGGCAAAGAGGAGCTTCGTGACCGAACTACTATAAATCATCGTGTCGGTTTTCATTTTCTTTTACCCTTCTCTTTACTTATGTCTTTACATTTATCGCTTTACTTTTACACTTGCATTGTGCTTATGATTGTGTGAATTGTTGTGTATGTTGTGTAAGTCATGGTTGTGTAGCTCTTTGTAGTAAACATTATGAGTGTGGATATATTGGTAGAATATACGCTAGTAATTGTAAATCCTTTTACACTGTGCATTGTTGTAAATCGTTGATGTATGTTGTGGTTGACATGTGTATAGCTCCTTGTATTAAAGCATTGTGAGTGTGGATATATTGGGTAGAATATGTTGCTAAGTTACTGTAAATCCATTAGCCGACACTTCTCCAATTACGTCCAAACTTAATTGGTGATTTGATACAAAAGATCTAGTCCGAAAAACCTCTTCTAGAGGCGGTCCTATAAATTGGGCGGCCCCCTTATATTTATGGGACCGGCGATAGAGAGTGATGTAATTTTTGTAGTGACTAATCTAAAGTTTTTAATGGAAACGTATTCACCCCCCTCTCCGGTTTCCACAATTGGTATCAGGAGCCACGTCGCTCTAGTTTTCCAAACAATTAGTTTTTAAAATAGGATACGATACATGTATAAAATTACCCATGAAAGGGGATTAAATATGAAAAGTGTGTTGTTGCTTGATTCATACTAGTTTTGTTGTTCTCCATATTGGTTCTCCCGAAACATGTCTTTATAACAACATCCAACCAGTCTTTATATAGATTAAAAAGATATGTTTTTATCTCAAAACCTGTCTTTTTTTAATCATTAAAAAAATTGGAATTCTTTAATCACTACTAGAAAAACTGCCAATAGCAACGGCCGAAAATCATTGCTAAACTGCCTAATTTTGTTGCTATTTAGCAACGAACTGTACTTTAGCAGTGTCACCAAATGTTGCCAAAGCTAGAGGTTGCAAAATTTTGCAACAAAAGTTCGTTGCTAAATTAAAATCTAAATATCTGCAAATGCAAATCTAAAAACAGGCTAAAACTACTTTTTTATATCAACCCACATAACATAAGAACCAATACAAGATTTATTTACAAACTGATAGTATAGCTACAATCGAATACTCTACTAGAGATTTACAAATTCACATTCTTGCTATAGAGAATATATAACTTGATCGAACACTATGATTTCCACTTTAATGCATACATTGAACATCCAGAAAGTCAAGCAAGCATCCGTAATATGCCAAGTGCAGCTGTGTATCTACAAAAGAAGCATTGGTCTTAAGAAATGAATATCTTTTTCTTGTAATCAACAAATCAAATACTCCGTAATGAAATAAAACTGGAACCCAAGTGCGAATGGCCAGTACACATCTGTTATAACAATATAAGTTAACCATAAGGGACAATCGCACATTTCAAGAGGATACAACAAGAAAGATTCAAAGTTGTGTACTTTTAGCGTTAATGTACACAAGATACAAGCAAAGGCAAATACAAAATATGAGGTTAAGTGTATCCAAGTTGATAAAAACTATACCAAGCATCAGGTTAAAGTTAGATACAACTTCATTTTAGTATACCAAATACACACTTAATAACTGTGCTTATATAATAGCCTGCAGTATACCAAGTATAAATGAGGCGTAACTAACCTGATCTTAGCCTTTTCACTATAACATCAGCATCTGGTATTGTTCCGATGAATATTCCTCCTCAACGAATTAATGATGATACATTAGCTAAGGTTGTACGTGCACGTGCCTCTGTAGACCACGCGTAATGCATAGCAAACTGCCAAATAGGATGGTCTTTGTATTCAATAAATATATCAATGTTTACCTGAATTTATATAAAAACGTGCTCACCTGACAACTACATATATCAAAAGGTGCATCATCGGCTAATGCTTGATCTAGTCGCACTTGAAAGCAGTTACGGACTAATATTATAAAAAAAGAATATTGACTATAGATTATATGTTCTTGAGACTGAAAGAACTACAAACTGATTCCACACTATTAGTTACATCAAAACAGCTTCCACTATAGAGTCGAGCAAGGAAGGCGAATCTTTTACGGTGACGAGGACCTGGAACACCATTGTAGCAGTCCTACAGTCTTCTAACTGCATGAAATTAAATGTAATTACAAAATGTGAAAATAAACCTAACTCACTTGCATACATATAGGGTTTTATGTACAGATAAAGGCACCCAAGTATATGTCTAGTTTATTTTATAAAAATAAACCTATACACAGCTCACTTGCAAAATGTGAAAATAAACGCATCGATACTTTAAAGGCACCCAAGTATATGTCTAGCTTCTTTTATACTAAATATGATCATAAACATGTTGAATGACCAAAATATCAATTCTTTGGTTATCCTTGTCACCCAACATGTTTCTTTGCGGGATTTTTTTATATAAACTAAACCAGATACTTGTTTTGGTAGCATATAAAGCAGTTCTAATAGTCGAGTTGTTTTATAAGTTGTACAGTTGGCGTAGCCTCCTTACACATTCTAAAATATAACCTCAACATTTTTGTTTGTGTTACATAAGTTGTATAGTTGACCTGAACCATCTCGCGCGACCTCAGAATATCCGTGACCTGAATCAGCTAATAACCTTAACATCTAACGACCCCACAATTCATGACCTCGCCATTTCACAATCTCCCCCTTGGAAGAATCTTACGAATTAGTTGAACCACCTCACGTCCGCCACATCTCATGACCCAAAACACCTCACAATCTCACTATCTTTATATCCCTGACCATCTCACAATCCAAACACCAGCCATCTCACCATCTCCATGGCCTAAACACCTCACAAACTTACCCATGACCTGAACACCTCACATACACGTCATCTCCGTGACCACATCAAACTCACGACCACAGCACCTGAACGACACCATCTCCATAGTCTGAACCATCTTCACGACCTCGCCACCTCCACAGCCTGAACCATTTGATAACCCAAACAATCTTCAACAACCTGAACTATCTTCACAACCCGAAAAATCCTCACACCCTGAACCATCTTCATAGCCTGCCCCTTCTCATAATCACCAAATAAAATGTTACTTGTTGTGAGATTAACTCCATTATGAACTAAAATAAGAATGGATAATTGGAAAAAACATTAGAGTAGAACAAGTAGAATAAAAGTTAATTAAGACAAATCAAGTCAATGAATCAAGTGTGTTTAATCTCAATAAGGGGTGCAAGATATAGCATCAGTTATTTAATTTCAATCATCTTTAACAATCAATATCATCAATAAACACATACCCAAGTAATTGATTTATAACATATGTATCCAAACACTAATTAAGAAAATGATAATAAATTAAGACAAAAAGAGTCCCTAAACATGATGGTGGCTTGAGATCAATGAATGAACAGATAGAACAATATACCAAACAAAGTCTTCGATGTCGACGGCAACAATAGAAAAGGAGAAATAACGAGAGTTGGTGACAGTGAAGGAGGGAGACCAGATTCGTGTGAAGCGGCTGGTGTGATAAATTGGTGGATATAATTAGGGTTGTAACAAAGGTGTTATAGTTTCTTTTACATTTTTAATTTTGGGATAAATATATTTTCGTTTTAGGCGGTAACGAAAATATCAAAATTTGGTGAAAAGTTAGAAAATATCAAAATTTGGTGAAAAGTTAGAAAATATTGGCGGGAAACTAATGTTATTTTATAGGAGTAAATTTTTGTTATTTGGTAACTTTATTTTCATTTTGAAACAAGATAAGTGAACTAAATCACATTATTATAAAATAATTTTATATAAAAATATACTTAAAATTAAACAAGATAAGTGAACCATCTTCACGACCTCGCCACCTCCACAGCCTGAACCATGATAACACGTTATATGTTAACATAAACAAATAGAGACATGTTGTTACCTACACACCAGTGTCTTTAATTATGTAAAAAAACTAGTTGTTTTATAAAAAATGGTGTCCATAACATAAACACATAGAGACATGTTGTTACATACACACCAGTGTCTTTAATTGTGTAAAAAGAGTGGTTTGCACCCCAAAAACCAATTTTTATACAAATTCTATTATGAAAACTGGTTTTTTCAAGAAAACCTAATTCCATTTATTTCCTTCCCACTATTTTTTTGTCATAGAGATAGGGTTTTACATAACCGATCTTTTTGAGGGGGTGTTTTTAGCCTTTTTTGTAGTAGTGTGTTTTGGTGATGACAAACATGTAACTTATAACACATAACGTAAAGTGCTTAAGTTACTCGTAATCACAAATTATCAATTCATACGTCAACATCTTTCGACGTCTCAAGTTTTCTTCAACAACAAATTTAAGTTCGCACCCGACGTATATCACTAAAGGTATGAACAAACAAACTTTAATTTGTTGAATGATCAAAGACATTTTTTATTTTTCCAAACCTTGCATTTTTTAATAAAATGGGACAAACATTTTTAAAACATATACAAAACATTTTTGTATTTATAAGAAATATTTTATTCAAAATAAATATTTTGAATTCAAATTTTCTACCCAAAAACGGCTAGAAAGTTCCAGAAAAACCTTTCCCACAAAAGAACAAAAAACAGAGCATCTGAAAAATGGGCAGCCCCCTTAATTAATTAAGGGGACCGCCCTTGTATAATTAAGGGGGTCGCCTAAATAAAAAATTAATATTTTTTCATATAAATAGTGGACTATATCCACAGATTTTCTTACCTCTTTACGCACAGTTTTCTCAGATCTAAAACCTCTTTTCAAACTCTTTCCTTTGATCACTTAACTTATTATAAGTTTGTTTAAAATATGATCCAATCATCCATCCATTCAAGTGCAAGAGAAGAACTTTCGTTATCATTAAGATACGAAGTTATGTAGGTTAGTTAGTGCATTCGTGACATGTCTTACATTCACAATGTATAGATCGAGTCCATATATTCCAAACTTGTATAATTGCTTGATCATGGTGATTATGGTGTGTATTGTATTTAGATCGTGGTGATCTTACCAAGTAGTGTTAGATAGTTGTGTTGTGAAGGTGTGAAGTTGTGAAGTGGTGAAGGTGTGAAGAAGTTGTGTAGTTGTGATAAAGGTGTGAAACTAAGTTGTGTAGTGAAGTTGTGAAGTAGTCGTGAAGTTGTGAAGTTGTGAACAAGTCGTGAAGTCGTGTTGTGATAGATTGATTCTAGCTAAGATTAGAACTCGACATTTAGCTTTGTGTCGTAAATC
>BQNB010113739.1:0-17847 GCA_026074375.1 Tanacetum coccineum
TTAATACAACGTAAAAACATTTTTATCATGCATTTGATCTCACGAATGTTCATACGAAGTGCACAAGTAATGTGCATTGTCGTTTCATTTTACTAGAGCAATATTAAACTTAGGAGTGCATTAAGGTTTGCTTAATACTATTATTATTTTTCCTTTTGTTTGAGTCCAGCAAACCGCACCTCCACATTGTTTTCATATAGACACACACTTAGGTGATCATGAATCAACCTGTTTCGATGACTGAGTCATTTGAATTTATTTATAGGTGAAATCATGACGCAAATGTTACACAATGAACTTCAACAAACCATTGCTTATTCTCCAAAACTTTCTAATAAAAACCCAACACCACCAAATATAGTTGAAACACTCACAAATCTAGAGTCATATGGAATTCATGAAGGACGTAGTGTTCTTCCATATTATTACACATACAATAATATAAAAACCAAACTAAATGATATGGGCCTTTTCCCATATATACAATCTCGATGAACCCATCTGTCCTAGATTTGTTCTAGAATTCTACTCTAGTGTCAACCTCATTCGAAATGAGGATCTCACACTTTCTATTCAATTTTGGTTTCAAGAAATTGAAATTGTCTTTCGTCTAGAAATGTTCACCAAAATCCTTGGAATTCCCCATTATGGACAATGCTCTTACTCCATTGATAGCTCTCTTGTTTCCTTAAGAAATAATTAAGAACCTCAAGGGCCCTATCATTCACAAATCCCTTCTGTGAGTGATCAACTCAATCAATGCCTCAAGATAACACAAAAAAACATCACTCCTCAAGTAAGATGTAAAGATTCACAAACTCGAACTTAAACCTTAGCTTAGAATATTTGTAACACCCCCAAAATAGGTCGCAGCGAAATATGAGTTTGGGAGCATTACTTCATAGATCAACAACACAAGATATATAAGAACGAATTTTAGCAAAATGTTTGGTACAAAAGCCCGAAGCTTTACTTGTTCATTATTAAATTATACAAAGATTCCGGTTCATAATAAATGTTCCTCCAAAATGTAATGCAACCAAATCTTTAATGCAAATGACTTCCAAAATAACAACCACCAATGTATCCCTTGTCTTGTACCTCATTGATCTCTTGAGAAAAGATGCTTTAAAACGTCAACAATAATGTTGGTGAATTCATAGGTTTGTAAACTGTATGAGTGTAGGACCGCAATTGTTTAGAGTATGTATTGCATGGTATACAATATCTAAAACAATAAGTATTGCATGGTATACAATATTCAAAACAGTAAGTGTTGCATGGTATACAAATACCCAAAACAGTAAGTATTGCATGGTATACAATATCCAAAATAGTAAGTATTGCATGATATACAATATCCAAAACAGTAGGTATTGCATGGTATGCAATATCCAAAACAGTAAGTATTTCAAAGTTACTTGCGTCTAATTGTAAAACAAAGCATGTTCTCATACCAAAACTTATAAATCATTGTAAAATGTAAAACGTGGGGCTATGAATTCACCTTGAGTGAACGTATATCAAGTATATCACAGAAAATGCGTCACGGTAATGATCGAATGCAACCTAATCCAATATAGGTCGTATAAGTACTAATCACATTGGGTAACTACTACCATGTATATTTATATATAGCTAATCACCATCTAATTGTTTTGGTGAAATCGTGTTAGTAAAGTTAAAACGTTTATAAATAGTTCTATAGTAAAAACGACGCAATTTCTTCATTTTAAGCCTGTTTCTTACGTTTCTTATATCCACGCTTTTGTATTTAGACGAGTTATCAAAATATTACCTTTTCATATTTTTGACCTACTGGTGAACAGTACTTTTTACTGTTCAAACCAGTTATAAATAGAGTGTTGTGAGATGATGTATGATAAATATGAATATGCGCTCCTGGCATAAATTGAATGATGGTAAGATATCATATCTGATAGCTTAATGTTTAGGTAGCGTTTAGGACCTACGAGCTTATAGTACTACCTCGCCTAAAGAAATGTTCCAATATTTATATAAATAACCCTAATATAAATAATTGTAAAGTATGCGAAAGAATGCAAACTCATCTTTGCATATGTATGTAAGGCCCTTATAGTAATGTACGTACTATAATATAAACACGTATATGAATCATGTAAGCATCTAGTAAGACCAACTAATGCAAACAACTAGTGTATGTGTGTCCCGTGAAAAACCCCTTTGTATGAATGCAATGTTTAAAAACGGTTATAGTCCAGCAAAACATTTGACCTGGTTCTCTATAACCTTGGCTCTGATTACCAATCTGTAACACCCCCAAAAATGGGTCGCAGCGGAATATAGATATCCGGGGCGTGTCACTTCATAATAACATTGCACAAGATATAAGAACGACCTCTAATTGTGTCGTTTGAAAATGATACATTGGATTTAATAAAATACTTGATACAAAAGCACCCTGCTTTAACTTGTTCATCCTTAAAAATGTGAAGATTTTACTTCCTGAATAATATCCCCAAAATACAATGCACTTGAATCTTTATAGCCATGATTCCAAAAATATAGACCACCAATGTATCCTTGTACCTTGAAATCCTGAGAAAAACATGCTTAAAACGGTCAACATAAAGTTGGTGAATTCATAGGTTTGTAAAAATGTATGAGTGTAGGACCGCAATTGTTTAGAGTGTGTATTGCATGGTATACAATATCCAAAACAGTAAGTATTGCATGGTATACAATATTCAAAACAGTAAGTATTGCATGGAATACAATATCCAAAACAGTAAAAGTAATTGCATGGATGCTAATATCCAAAACAATACTATTTCAAAGTTCCTATGCGTCCAATTGTAACAAAGCATGTTATCCCCCAATATTATAAATCATTGTTATATGTAAAACCGTTGGGGCTATGAACTCACCTCGAGTGGATGAGTCTAACAATGTAAATCAAATGGCGTTGAAAAATGAGGTCACGGAATATGCTCCAGATGTGGCAAACTAATTAAACTTAAGTCGTTTTATGAGTACTTATTATAATCTTGAATAACTACTACCATATATAATTCTATATAGCTAATCACCATCTAATCGTTTTAGCGAAATCGTGTTAATAAAGTTAAAACGTTTATAAATAGTTCGATAGTAAAAACGACGCAATTTCTTCGTTTTAAGCCCGTTTCTAAGTGTTTAAGTTCACGCTTTAGTATTTAAGTACGAGTTCAAATATTACATTTTCATATTTCTGTCCTACTGGTGAACAGTACTTTTACTGTTCACACTAGTTATAAAGTTATTTTTATAGTTTTAGTTGTTGTAAATGTCGTTTTTTTTCGTTTATAGCTCGTTTTTTGCGGTTTCTTTCGCTGTACGTCTTTGTTATTAAAAGTTTCGATCTATATTAATGATGTTTTCAAATGTATAAATTGAGATGAAGCAGTTATTTTTATAAAAATATTTTTATAATTAAAGTATATAAACTCGCGTATTATTAAACTCCTTCGTTATAATTGAAAAAATTACGATTCTTATCCATTTTTGAATACTAAAAATGATAGTTGTGATTGAAAAAAAATAATAAACCTTACATATCAGTAGTTTTTATAAATTGTTTTTATAAATTTCTTTATAAACGGTTTAATTAACGTATAACTTGTAAATTACGTATCTTTTTCGTTATTAATCCGTTTTTTGAGTTTCTTACCTTTTTAGAATCGTCATGAGACGTACTATTCTATAAAAACATAAAATGAACAGGTCATATGTCGATCTAAAACAGAAAGTTTGGAGGTTTGTGTTAAAAACATGTTTTAAACTTGATTATGATAACTTTTTTAGCTTAACCATTCTTTGTTAATTCCCATTTAACACCATTTATCACATGTATTACCTTCCTAGGGTCCTTAAGTCCATAGTTGTCCAATAATGTCCAAGAAATCACAAGATTCATTTGTGTACACACTTGCTTATCTATGAACTTTCATAAGTATACTTTAATTACTAGTTTATATATGAACTTTTTATACATAAACCAAGATTGTACAAGACTTATACTTCCATTATAACATCATATTAGCATCCATATAACATAACTAAAAGTGTACAAAACAATGATCACAAGTAAAAATCCCTTTTACATGTTTAAAAGTATCCTAAATGGTGATTTTACTAAATAGAACATATATACCCATAAAATAATAAATGTAAAGACATAAAGAGTTTTAGTTAACCTTAGTATGTTGTATGATAATCACCAACACAATCTAAACCCTTGTTTAGATTATAAACCCTAGCTTGCACACTTGAAAACCCTAAAACCAAATTGAAACCCTAATCCTCCTTTTTCTTGCTTAACACTTGTAAAGGCTTAACCAAACCTTCAAAACATCTTAGTATGTCTTAGATATGATGTAGAATCACTTGTGAATGTGGTAAAATAAATTTTATGGATTGATTATGGTGGTTTGGATTTGGACGTGTGAAATAAGGACCAAAAGAAAGAAATGGTTTGATTTTCTAGCTAAGGAAAAGTGTGTAAGTGTTATCTCTTACTAGTACATACCTTATATATCTTATAGACTAGTCAAAGAATATTTGCATAAGTATTAGGACAAGATGAGGATTTTAAGGAGTCTTTACTAACTCTAAATGTACATGTACTAGCTAATAAATACTTGTGTTCTTATGTCCCTAAATGTGGATATCATCCCATGAAATTATGGAAGTGTGTTAGCTAGATATTTACTTGGTAAAAGAAAGTATCACTTGCATTTTGTTGAAAGTACTACTAGTATTTATAAGTGGTGGTGTTATTTAGAAGTATATACTTGCAAATTGTAAGACTTGGCTTATTTATTCTATATGGGGCATCCCATTTGATAAGTGTGGGTAAAGTATTATAAATTTTGATCATTGAAAATAAAAATAGGTATTTGTTGAAGCGTAGATTAATTTTGGTGGTTCCGGGAATGCCTAAACTTAATTTATCGCGAAACGTAATCAATTTACGTAACCGATAAAAATAAATGTGTAAGGATAATACTTATTCTCAAAATAATTACTTATCACATTTTTTTGGCTTTTGGAATATGTAAACATTAATGGTTGATGGCCCCGTTTACATTGAATGATCGTTTTTAGCTTACGCGATTTAATTTATCGTTGGAAATTAAAGTGAACGTGTAAAAGTTTATAATAAATAATTGGATGTTCATTGAAGTAAAAAGGTGTGAAAATGTGAGTTGTTACACTAATACCCTGGTATGCTCATAACTTATTGGTCACTTTACAAATTTATGGATGTTATAATATTATTCGACTTCATATCAGATAGTGTACAAAAGAAAAGGGTGTTCTTTCTTAATAGGTTTTAAGCACAACACTATAACATAAGAATCGCATATGAATTATAAGTAATGTAGTAAGAACGTAGGACTCACAAGAGTTGAGGAAAATTTGGGTTTATCGGCTTGAACCATTCGGAAAAACCCTAATTTCAACCAACGCAACCCTACGATCATCCCTCGCTAGAATCCACTGCTAAACCATGAGCTTTCACCACTTCTTGCCGAACCCTCAAGCTCTAAACTCCTACTTCTGCTTGTTTGATTCATGGTCGAAAAGGGACTAGTTAGGGTTTTTGTATATGATGAAGGTACAAAAGGGTGTGGGTTTGTTTGTATGTTGTGTATGCGTCGAGATCAAGACGAATAGACCTCATAAGGGTAATGAAGTGAATCTGATTAAAATTTTATATTCTATGTCGCATGGTTGTTTGCAAGAGGATGCA
Organism: Tanacetum coccineum; assembly: GCA_026074375.1. Taxonomy (NCBI): domain Eukaryota; kingdom Viridiplantae; phylum Streptophyta; class Magnoliopsida; order Asterales; family Asteraceae; genus Tanacetum; species Tanacetum coccineum. Next base: position 5,777 of record BQNB010113739.1, read on the forward strand.
AGCCCTTTTATAATCAAATAGCAAGGCATGCATAGTATTCTCACGCTTAAGTAACATTCTGTGTTAATTCATATGGGGTAAAGGAATTTCTTGGGTTTCACCGGTCGTATGTATAGATCTAAAGGTGGGAAAACTGTAATAAAGACTTGGAGCAAAACCAATGAGAAAAGGCTGTAATATATTCATTAGAGTTTATGGGTTAAGGAAAGAATGGGTGTGGGCTTTTAACCGGTGGTTTAAGGAGGATAAAGAGGGGCTAGTAATACTTGTGCTTATCTAATAAAATTTAAAGGTGGATACATGTATGTATGGGGGAAAATATGTCTGCCTTCATGCTAGATTGTAGGGATACATGGGTTTTTATTTTTGCTTTATCTAGCTTCCTAAATTATTGAAGTTAAAGTTTTGGTGTAGATTGTTTTTAATGAGTTCTTACTTGGATACTATAAATAAATGTAACCAAGTAACTTAACTTTTTGTGAAAATGAATTAAATGACGAATATGAAGGGATCAAGTAAGGTCTCCATAAGTTTAGTTGGCGTTTCTAGCTAAACGTTGAATTTTTCGAGCATACGCGATATAACCAACGTGGTTTAGATACATAGCTATGCGAAACAAGCTAAAATAATAAAAGAAAATAGTTAAATAATGAAAACTCGGAGTCATAACATGACCTGAAATCACGGGGTGTTATAGTCTCCCCCGGTTAAATGAGCCTTGACCTCAAGGCTTAAGATGCGACACTCGACGACGGTGCGGTCTTGGTGAAAAGATGTGGATATTTTTGCTTGAATTGGTCCTCACATTCCCAGGTAAACTCAGGACCTCGTTTAGAGTTCCATCTAATCTTTATGATGGGAATGCGACTCCTCTTCAATTGCTTGATTTCACGATCCATAACTTCTATTGGTTCTTCCACAAAGTGGAGTTTGTCATTAACACGTAGTTCTTCCAACGAAATCACAAGTGATTCATCGGACAAACACTTCTTCAGATTTGACACGTGAAACGTGTTATGAACTCGGCTTAATTGTTGTGGTAGCTTAATTTTATAGGCAACAGTTCCGACTCTCTCGATTACCTTGAAAGGGACATTTTTCCTACATACCGAGGGTTTAACTTCCCCGTTTGACAAAAACGCCACAACTCCTTTCAAGGTGAAACCTTTAACATGACTTGTCATTAACTTAAATAACATTGTTTTATGCTAATGTTTTAATTGCTCTTCTGTCGGTCAATAAGAGCGGCCTTGGATTCTGCTTTGATTTGGACGATCTTCTAGGTGGTTTCATGAATTATCGCAGGTACACAGAGTAAAAAGGACTGAGCATCTCGCAAACTTCTGCACCAACATACGGGTGATCGACACTTTTACCACCATACAGTGCATCAATGGGTGCAGCCATTTGTGGTATGGTTTAATGTTGTGTAAGAGAATTAACTAATGGTAGTATTGTCTATCCAACTTCTTTTCAAAGTCTACACGCATTTTTTTTTTATAAGCGAGTAATCATGTCTTCAAAGTTTGGATAGTTCTTTCACTTTGGTCGTCAGTATCGTGATGATAGGTCGTCAACTCTGTCATTCGGGTTCCTAAAGCCTTATGGAGTTCTTTCCAGAATAGTGACGTAAATCTACCATCACGATCAGAGATAATAGAAACCGGCACACCATGTCGGGTAACTACCTCCTTCATGTAGAGCTTTATTAACTTCTCCATGGGATTATTTTCCCTTATTGGTAGGAAGTGAGCAGACTTTGTAAGACGATCAACGATCACCCAATTGGTATCATAACCATTTGTTATCTTAGGGAGTTTGGTGACGAAATCCATGGTGATTTTCTCTCATTTCCATTCTGGAATCTCTAGTTAGACTGGCAACCCAGAAGGTTTTTGATGTCCTGCCTTAACTTTAGAACAAGTCGGACACTTGCCAACATAAGTGGCAATATTCACCTTCATGTTAGGCCACCAATACAACTGCTTCAAGTCTTGGTACATCTTGTCAGAACCCGGATGAATGGAATATTTTAACTTATGGGACTCGTGGATGACTAGAGTCCTTAAGTCGCCATAACACGGTAACCAACTCATGTTGTTTAAACATAAAGTTCCGTCCGCATGGGGTTTCAATCATTCCTTTGTAAGGGTTTGTCGGGTGCATACCTCAAATCTTCTGCAGTGAGGTTTTCATGGTTTTAATGCTTCGGTTTGAGATTCGAGGTTTTTGTTTGGGTTGAATCAAGCCAATAGTCATGACGAGGGCTCGGACACTTAAAGGTTTAATCCTTTCTTTTGCTAATGCGTCGGCAGCATGTTTGCTTTTCCCGGCGGGTGATAACGAATGTCCTAATCGTAATCACTGAGCAACTCCAACCAACGCCGTTGCCTCATGTTCAACTCTTTTTGATCCAAGATATGTTGTAAACTCTTATGGTCAGTGAATACGGTGCACCTTGTTCCGTATAGGTAATGTTAACATTTAAGAGCGAACACCACGCTCCAAGTTCCAGGTCATGAGTTGTGTGTTTTTTCATAAATCTTCAGTTATCGAGAAGCATGGCTATAACTTTTTTTGTTTATATATGCACTGGTACCCAAACCTTATGTGACAAATAGCAATAAACAAACTATGTTTTAATGATCCGTTAGGGAAAAAGGCCAGAATGGGTGCGCTACACAGCTTTTGTTTAATCAATTGAAATGCGGCTTCCTCCTTTTCTCCCCAGTCAAACTTCATATTCTTCTGAGTCCGCTTAGTCATTGACTTTGCGATATGAAAGCGCTTCAATGAATCTTCTGGAATTGAACGGCGAGTCCTAAAAATTGCGGATCTCTGTTGGGCCTAAGGAAGACGCCCAATCTTAATTCGACTCGATCTTTTCTGGGTCTACGTGATTGCCTTTGTGTCAATCACGGTTTGTGCTGAGAAATGACATTTAGAATCTAAAATTCTCTCTTGGAAAATTTTGTGGTACAACTCTCTTCTTAAGCAAACTCCAACACATTTATTTAGTGATGCTCTTCATGCTCTTCCTTTGTTCTTTGAATTATTTAGTTATATCGTCGATAAAGACAATCACAAACTATCAAATAAGGTTTGCCACATCCCAGTTCCATGTGGTCCATAAATATAGACGGTGTGTTTGTCAAACCAAAGCATACTTGAAATTCATAATGCCATAACGTGTCTAAACGCAGGTGTGGGAATGTACTTCTTTCATCGAACTCTCAATTGGTGGTAACCTGATCATAAGTCGATTTTCGAGTAGACACTCTACCCTTAAAGTTGGATCAAAAGTCATAATTCGTGGATGTGGATTACGGTTCCTTCACTGTTAACTTGTTCAAGTACGATAATTGAATGCACATGATGGAACAAGTTCCGGTCTTTCTTCTGTTAGAAAAGACGGGGTCCTCAGGGTGAAGAGCTGGGCCTTAAAAATCCTTTGTCGGATAGTTCTTGAAGTTGTTCCGTCAGTTCTTTCATTTCGGATGGTGCCAACTGATAAGGCGCCCGTGCTACAGGTGCAGCACTGTACCTAATCAATTGGAACTCTATTGTCGAGCTGTGGAATGCCGGCAAGTCTTTAGGAAAGATTCGGGGAAGGTCTATAATCAATCGGAGTCCTTAAGCTGTTTCTATTCTGACTTTGTCTTTGGCTTCCTTCGTAGTAATGTGTGCCAAAAAGACATCACATCCATTTGACAAATACTCTTGTGCTTTAGTGCATGAAATGATATTTAGGCGGGATTCTTCCCTTTGGTTGTTTTCATTGCCTTGAAAAATTAACATCTCTCTTCCGAAAGGAACATGTACAATCTTCTCGTCATAGATGATCACTCCATGATACTTTGTTAACCAATACATTCCAATAATGAAGTCAAAACTACTGAGTGGGATAGGCATCAACTCGATGTTGAAAGGATGATTCATGAAGTTTAGAGTACAACCTCAAATTATGGTATTAACTCCTATGATTTTCCCATCGGCTAATTCTATGTCATAATGATTTTCTAAGTTAGTGGGGGTAATGTTAATCGAGGCACTAAAAGTAGAAGATACAAAGCTCATATCCGCACCAGTATCAAACAAAATCTTAGCATAACAGTTGTTGAGAAGAAACGTACCCGTGATGACGTTAGAGTTTGGGCTAGCATCTCTTCCTCCCAAAGCGTAAGCTCTTCCTTGAGCTGGGCCATTCCCATTGCCATTCCTATGGTTCTTCAGCTTTGGACAATCCCTCTTTATATGTCCGGTGTTACCACATTCATAGCATGCCCCAGCCTTTTAATTCTTGTTGGTGTTGTTATTATTGTTGTTGGTATTGACTCGACAATCAGTGGTAGCATGGCCATACCTCTTTCATTTTCCACACTTGGGTGCACATTGCCCCATGTGGTGGTAATTGCACTTAGTGCACAGAGGTAGGTCCCTAGTATAAACCTTCTTTCCACCAGGGCCAGCAGTGTATGCCCTAGCCACATTTTGCTTCTTATGGGGTTGTTGTTGCTAATAGTTTCTTGACGAGATATCAGCCTTCTCTGTTTTCATTAGTGCCTTTCGCATAAGTGCGGGATTTTCTGATCCATCAAGGTGGTGGCAACTCGATAGCAAAATCAAGAGTCTTGGGTCTGCAGACATTGAATTTTCATGAAGGTTATCGAGAAGTCACAAACGTATACTTGTCAATCTTCGCGGTTTCATCAGCAAGAAATTTGGTGCACATCAAGGCTAGTTCTTGGAAACTCTGAGTGTAAGCTGCAACATCGTTTTCCCCTGACCTTAAGATTCCACAGTTCCATTTCAAGTTTCTTGATTTCACCATTTGGACAATATTTGTCCGTCAATTTCTTCTTGAAAGTCCCCCAAGTCATAACGTAAGCAGCATCATGACCTAAGGTTCTCACATGACCATTCCACCAGGTTAGTGCAGCACCTAGCAGAGTGCAGGTAGCAAACTTCACTTGATTTTCAACGGCACAACCGCTAATGTAGAATACTGATTCCATCTTTTTGATCCATTAAGACAAGCCAACATTGCCTTCAGTTCCCTTGAAGTTCAAGGGTTGGCATTTCATGAAGTCGGGGTAGGAACAGACACGTGCAGGTTGCATAGGCCTTCTGATTCCTCCTCCTGAACTTTGGCTTCCGTCATCCTGAGTAGAGTTTCTTTGGATTGCCCGATCGATAATAGCTTGAATAGATTCTGGAGTTATAGCGTCGTTTGTTCCTTGTCTTGTTACAGGCATGATTCTAATAATCACAAGAATACAATGTGCGTGAGATACAATCACAATGTCGATGCAAATGAATATGATAATAATAACTACACCACAACACAATAGAAAATGAATAAAATGATATCAACCATAACATCATACATCAACATTTCATAACATAATGTCGAAGCATACATGATTTGTTTGGATACAAAATGACCACAAATGATCTTAGTATTGAAAACTGAAAAATGTCCTAGAGTCTTGTAGCTGGGAATTACCATAAAACTTAATAGACTATACATGATAACTAAGAATGAAAAGTTTATCTAACAGATAATATGGCGTCCTCCACAGTATCAATCCAAGTCTAGCCTCTAGAACTGAGTAAGCAGATCTGTCTATACTGCATCATCCTAGCTCTCTGGCGTTCCACTCATACGGACTCAATTTGGATAGTCTTAGTGTTCAATTGTTTTAGTCGCGCCAATAAGGCCTTGTTCTGAGCTCGAATAAGGAAGCCTGGGTACCTAATTGCAAACTCTGTCTCATAAGCAGTCCTCTGACCTCTCACTACATCAATCTCGAGCCTAATGTTTATGCCTTTAGTCCGAGCATTATGAAGCTGTGTATAGAAAATCTCACTCTCTTTCCTGCGAACCTGTGCCTGGTAGCTGACCCTCAAGTTAACTTCCTCAATGAAAGTCATCATCATATGCTCAGAAGCCTGTAAAGATCTAACATAACCAACATCCTCTACTCTGTCAGCAGCTCTAGCAATAGTCCGGGCATCATGATAGGACTACGAAATCATACCGTGTCTGCCCTCAAACTAGCATCAACAAAATCATAATGTGTTACGGTGCTCATGCAGTTAGGTGCTAGCAGCAGAACTCTCTGCTACATCACATCCAGGTGGGGGAGCAGTAAGTACAAATCTCCTCCAAGATGGCATGTCCTCCTCGAGGATGTCATCTCTCATACAGATCATGGTTGCCCTATGACCTAATGGTGCCTGGTTATAGGTAGGGCTGGTGGGAGGTATAGGTGTGGCAGCATGCTCAGCAATGCATGCCTCCATGGATGCTGGCATGCGTGGCTCAGGTCTGACAGTCTTCCGTGCCCTACGGAGATGTGTTTGAGAAAAAGGGACCCTAGTCTGAGGTGATCTAGGTGGTGGTGGTGTAGCAGCAGTCTCGTTCTCTTCGAACGGCTCAGTCTCATTAGAATCCTCAAAGGGCTCATCCTCCTTAGCATCCGCATCCTTAATCTCATGCTCCTCACTGGGATCCTCCTCGGGGTCCTCATCCTCATCCTCAAGATCATGTTCCTCGCTGGGATCCTCATCTTTATCCTTAGGATCATGTTCCTCGCTGGGATCCTCCTCGGGATCCTCATCCTCATCCTCGGGGTCCTCATTGTCAGTCCCCGGATTGTCAAGATAATCAATAGAATCTGTATCAGTATCATTCTCTATCGAATCCGAGTCAGCAATGTATCCAGGTGACTCAGTAGTCGGTGAAGCGTCATCAGCATAAGGCTGATCCTCGGCCTGAATGTCATCATCTGATGGTACGTGGTACTCTGGGTGCTCTGGCTTCGGAACATAGACATGTACATGCTCATCTAACTTCATGGGGTCAGGTACATAGGCAGGTGACAGTAGGTGTGCCTGCCCTTGTTGGACAACCTCCTCATACGAGTCCATCTCCGGAAGCTCGTCGGCAGTCACGAGTGGAATACCCCATGATGATGGTCTATTTGAATCAGAAGATACGGACGTATAGGTAACAGCGGACGATGCGTTTGTTGAGACCTGCGCAAAAATCTGTAAACCATAATATAAACTCGTATAAGTATATTATATAAGACCATCGGTAATATACGTAATGTAATATAAACATGTATATAACTTATGTAAGCATTTAGTGTAATCAACTAATGCTAAAATGGTGCATGACATGTAAGCATATACTAAATGTAAATAAGTAATGTATGCATGTCCCTTGAAATTTTTTGAATAACGCAATGTTTGAAAACGGTTATAGACCAAGTAAAAACAATTAACCTGGTTCTTTATAACCTTGGCTCTGATACCAATCTGTAACACCCCCAAAATAGGCCACCACAGCGGAATATGATTTTCCGTGGGTATTACTTCATAGATCAATAGCACAAGATATGAGAACGACCTCTATAAAAGTCGTTTAGAAACTGATATATTGGATTTAATTAATGGTTCATTATAAAACCTCATAGGCTTAACTTGTTTAACTTGAAAAAGTAAAGATTTCAAACTAGAAAATCAAAATGTAAATTGCATGCAAATCTTTATGATAATATGACTCCAAAATGATGACCACCAATGTATCCATGACTTGCCTTATTGACCTGAGAAAAATGTTTTTAATCCTGTCAACAAATAATGTTTGGTGAATTTATAGGTTATAAATTTATGAAGCGGTTAGCAAGACTTTCCCAGTAACTAAATAACAAATACAATATCACAAAAATGTATTATGAAATTCACTAAGCTCATGACACTGAAGCTAAACAATGTATGTATATCAAATACATATAAATGACTTTGCCCAATGTAGATGTTCAACACGTAACATCAATGAGTCCAAATGGTATACGTTCGTTGTTTCGCGACCAACGGTAAACTAGCATTTAAGCAGACTACTTGGCCCGAACGGGTTATGTTAATTCCAAATAGTCTATCATAACATTCGCGCTCACATTATGCAATTAACACCAATTACATCTTTGCTTTTAATAGTTCAGGATGAATGGGCATTAGTGGGTTATAGTACTTAGGCAACCTGTAAATATTTGAATTTAAAATGTACATGCATCTATGTTGTTAAAACAAACATGATCTCACCCTGAGATTTGATATGTGGAAAAGTATAAAGTGGGGACTATAAACTCACATCAAGTAACGATAACGTAGAAGCAAGGTAGTGGCACAAAAAACGATGCAAAAATCTTTATCCGCAACCTATGGAAAAATAATACATATTTACTAAACAGAAAAATAATAAGCTAAATGCTTGCAATCTCGTCCCTAGTGTGAGCTTGAGTTAAATTTAAATATTGACGTTGAAAAAACAATTTTGTCTTTAAATATGGTCAACTTTATGGGTAACGCGGTCAAAATATAAGGTATCTAATTTCGACTTTGGACTTTTTAAGAAATAGGTCGTATATACTTGTAAAATTTTAGTATAGGTCAGCCCCTAGTTTCGGTCTCTAAGTATGTAAGTTATTAGACGAATCGTGATCGATCATAATTGAGTTAGGTAATGGTACTAAGTTTTAACATGAGAGAATTAGAGTTTTACAATTAAATTCTGGGTTCGTTAGTTGACAATATTGAAAAGTAAAAGTATATTTGAAAACTTGGCCATGTCGTCTACAACTTTCATATTTTCAGTTTTGTCTAAAAAGGTCGTTTAGGTAGTTAAAACAAGGCTAAACATACGCGGGTCGCAAGGCAGTTTATACTTAGAAAAATAAAAGGTTGGTTTCATGATTGGGCATGGTTTGCAGTGGTCACGAGTTTTTTGGGTCAGCATTGTGGCCTCGTTACACAACATTAGGACAAAATAAAAATACCTTAATAATCTATAACCTACTGGCTATCATTCATCTTTATAAACTTTGTGTGACGGGGTCGATAACTAGGTCAAAAAGTGGTCGAAAGGTGAGGGTGCATGTTGGGCAGACCTGGCTGAGTGCACGCCAAGTGTTCGACAGATTGTCGACACTCGTGACAAACAGCCAAGTGCACACATGATTTGCGAGCAGAATACTAAACAAAAAAGGGTGACATTTATTCTAGCTTAAAGTTGACACTTCAGGCTTTAAGTAACAATAATTGGTTCGACATTTCAGTTAGTAAAATTGACACAGTAATTCAACGAAAAACGTTCGCTGGCTGTTTTACAAAAGAGGGCAAAAGTGACAGTTTTTGTGTTTTTCTACGCTTTGAGGTTCTCGATAACTTTTATCTAACTTGACAAAAATTAGTCGATTTCAGGGCGAACTAATCCTTACTGTCCTATTTTTGAAATAATCAATGTGTTGATTTTTATGACCAATCTTAGATGTCGAATATTTGCCTTAAAATATCAGTGGGTGGAACTTGCGTCCTTAAACTAATGATGCATATACACTTTTCTTTCTATTAATTCAACGCGTTTAAACTACAAAGGGGGCTAAGTTGTACTCCCAATACCCTGGTATGCTCATAACTTATTGGTCACTTTACAAATTTATGGATGTTATAAGATTATTTCGACTCATATCAGATAGTGTACAAAAGAAAATGGTTGTTCTTTCTTAATAGGTTATAAGCGCTATCACTATGACTTAAGAATGTATGAAGTTATGTAATGTTGTAAGAAGTAGGACTCTCAAGAGTTGAGGGAAAATTGGTTAGGGGGTTGAACCCACACGAAAAACCTAATTTTAAACATCGAAACCCTACGATAACACTTCGCTTCCATGCTAACACGAGCTTTCACACTTTTGACGAACCACACGCTCAAACTCCTATTCTGCTTGTTTGATTGATGGTCGAAAAGGGGCTAGTTAGGGTTAGGGTTTTTGTATATGGTTCGGTTTTTTGTGTGTTGTGTATGCGTCGAGATCAAGAGAACAAGAACCCAAAGAGGGATAATGAAGTGTGAATCTGATAGAATTATATCTTCTATGTCGCCTGTTGTTTGCAAGGAGTATGCAAGCCCTTTTATAACTCAACTAGCAAGGTGCATGTATATCACTATTAAGTCACATTCTATTTTAATTCATATAGGGTATAGGAGTTCTTGGGTTTCAATCGTGTCAATGTATAGTATTAAAAGGTGGAAAATGTATAAGATCGTGGAGACAAAACCAAGTGAAAAGCAGTCAATATATTCTCGAGAGTTTAGGGTATAAGGAGAGAATGGGTGTGCTTTTACGGTGGGTTTAAGGAGGATAAAGAAGGCGTAGTAATTACATTGTGTTATCTAATAAAATTACGGCAGTCACAACTCCAAGATTGAGTTGTTTCTGTTTAACTTGAATAACTGCATCGGCAGTGTGAAAAAAGGGTCGTCCCAATATGAGGGGATCTTTACTGTCTTCTTCCATTTAGAGAATAACGAAATCAGCAGGAAAAGTGAATTTACCAACTTTAACAAGCATATTTTCAGCTATTCTAACAGGGTATTGGAACGATCTGTCAGCTAATCTTATGCTTATTTTGGTAGGTTTAAGAGGTTTGAGAGATAGTTTCACATATAAGGAATATGGCATAAGGTTAATGCTAGCACTAAGATCGTCTAAAGCATTATAGGAAAAGGTTTTGTTGAAATTACATGGAATAAGGTAACTTCCAGGGTCTCCAAGTTTTGGTGGAACTTTATTCTGGATCATCGCTGAACTTTCATCACTAAGGAAAGCGGCAGAAATTTGTTCTATTTTATGCTTGTTGCTTATGATTTCTTTGAGAAATTTTCCATAGTTAGGCATTCCGGCTAAGACGTCGACAAGAGGTATATTGATTATGACGGCTCGGATCATGTCAAGGAATTTTCCGTATTGGGCTTCCATTTTTTCCTTTCTAAGGCGTTGAGGATACGGAATTTTTGGTTTGTATGTTTGGGTAATGGTGTTTCTTTAACTGGTTTCTGGGTTTGAATCTTTGGTTGTGGTGTAGGTTCATCGTCTTCGTCATCGCTATCGAAGTTGATAGGGTTTTCGGTTTTGTTTTGTTCCTCATTCAGGTTTTCTGGTGGATTATAGGTTTTACCACTTCTTGTGAATACGGCATTCACATGCTCGTTACAAGCTTGCGGCGGTTAATAAGCTTTAGAATTGCTACCTCGTGGATTTGGTTAAGTGTTGCTTGGAATAGATCTAGAATGTCATCCAGATTGCTTGTCAGCAAGTCTGTCGAACTTAGTTTCAAGATTCTGGATTGAAGCTTGATGATTTTTGGCTACTGTTTCGAGTTGAGTTTTGAGGTCCATGAATGTTTCTTTGACAAAAGCATTGGTTGATTGCTGAGATATTTCAGGAAATCGTTGAATTGTTTTGGAAGATCGTATGGTTTAGCATCGGTATTGGATCGGTAGTTGTCTCGATTATAATCATCCCGTCCGCTTGAACGCCAATTATTGCGATTCGAGTCTTGATCGCGGTAATCATTGTAAAAATGAGTCTTACGGAAAGTTTGCATGAATTTGGCTTCTTCTTCATGGGACATAGGTATGTCATCATCGTTAAGATCGGATGTTGGTTGTTTAGCACGAGATTGGAGTTCTTTGTACTGAGCATCCATTTTTATGGTCATGGCATCCATTCGGGGTATAATTTTGTCAGTATTGGTATTGCTGCTACGTTCATCGGTGAAAGTAATAGTTTTCTTAAGAGATGATTTGGTTTTTTGATTTTTAGCCCAATCGAGTTTCAGTAAGACTTTATCTTCAAGAAGCTGATAAGCTTGATTTGGTGTTTTATAGAGGAAAATACCACCAGTTACGGCATTCAGAACTTCTTGGGTTATTTCACTGAGACCATGATAGAAGATTTTGATAATATTACCTTTGGACAGATTATAACCATGGCAGTTTGAAGTTCATCCCACGTTTTAATAGTTCCTTCATTGAGTTCGTTCAGCCATGTTTTTGCTTCTCTGGTGAGTGATAGGGGAAACAACATCAGGCGAATGGTTTTATTTTTAGTATCCCTGTATTTAAACATATCACAGATTTCAAGGAATTCATAAATGTGTTTATGAGGATCAGTTTTGGTTCTACCATCAAATTGGTTTCCTTTGACAAGGGTCAAGTG